>JASDQU010106109.1:146505-160926 GCA_032191745.1 Picea mariana
TGGTGCTTGCGACGACTCTCCCCCGCCTCGACCTCCTCAAGTCCTGACCATCCTGTGTGCTTTGACTTGTGTCAACCAAAGTTGGCAGGGTGAGTTCCAGGATGTTTTAAATTGGTGCTACTAAACTTTAGAAATGGGGTTAGGCGTAAGTTTTCTTTACTTTTCTGTAAACAGACATTACTCCATTAGGGGATTGGCTCGGTTAGGGTTAGGTTTAAGCATCCAAGCTTCGTTTCTTCACCCCTACGAAAACAACTATTGGTTTTCTGCCCTATAGCTCCGTTAGCCTTGCGCCTCTATGCTTACGCTCCTAGTGCATATGCCGCCTTGTTCCCGCTTGTGCTAGTCTGAGCCCTTTTAGTTTACACTTACAATTTGACTAAAAATAACTTCCTTCCTTATGTTTATTAATTTTCGCCGAGAGGCGTACACCTACTAACAATGGGCACAATCAATGATCTTTTAATCTTAATTAACCTAAAACCATTATCTGATGGTTATGTACTGAAGATGTTGGCATATTCTTAGTCGTCCTCCAATATCAATGGGTCCAATTTATCATTCATAACTTTCTTGCATTTATCGCAGCATCCGTTAGCACGTTTACTTTTTAATATTTACCTAATCACATAAAAAAAATGTTGTAAGGTTATATGATTACCACGTTTAAATGATTAATTAGGGTTAAATTGTGGCATCTAAATAATTGTCCACCACTGTTGGCCACGTCTCGGCTTTCACTGCGCTGTGCTCCTTTCAACGTTAATCAGCCACCAACCACTTTGCGGCTGCGCCCGTTTATTAAAACTAAAAATCTAGACTTAGCTTAATCCTAAGCTTCAAGCGTCTTAATCAACACACATATTATTATTTTTTTTAAATCACATAGTGTGGTGCGTTGGTCGGGCGTACTTTGTTAAAGCACTTGGTCTAAGGTGGAGGTCCAGGGTTCGATCCCCATGGACTCCATTTAAATTTATACCTAGCCCTTTAACTAATATTTTATTAAACTAATTAAGTTAAGTTAACTTAATTAGTTACTTAACTTAATTTAACTTAACTTAATCTAATTTAATTAATTTATCTTACTTTAATTTAAAATTTAAATAACATAAAAATAAAATAAAATAAAAAATTAATTTGACACCCCCTTTTTTTTTTCTTAAATAATTATAACAAATAAAATAATTAAATAATTAAAATCTTTACGATTTTATCCATGAGATTAAATTTAATTTTTTTTTTTTTTTTAAATATTGAATTAAAATAAAAATATATATATATAATAAATAAAGATATATATAAAAACGCTACTACGCATAAGGAAGTCCGCCTCGTGAGGCGTTTGGGTGTTGGCAGATGGCGTGCGGCATGCGTTATGTTCGCATGCATGCCTCGTGTGAGGATAACTGCTCTCAGATTCACAGAGACAACGAGAGCTCGAATTAGCATCAAATTTACAGGTTCTTCTGCAAGACAAGGGATATTTGGAATTTGCGGCAATTGTCGTCTGCGTGCGAGGTATTTGAATTTGCGGCTTGTCTTATTTCGAAATATGGGGCTTGACCTACACTGAGCTGCTTCCTCTGTCGCTGCCTTCTTCTTCACGTGCTGAGACACGCTTTTCTGCACAGTGACCACTGCAGCTTCATTTTCCATGTCTTCGTCGCTCTAGATAACGGTGAGTTTCCTGGTAGCAGGAACCTCGTTTTCTTCATCTATAATTTGCAGCAGCTCGAAACGGTTCTCGCCACTGGATGGCTTGGTCGATTCATCTTTCGAATCTCCCAGCAGCATGGGATTCTCCGGCGAGTTGAGTGCAAAGCGGGATTTCTTCAAAGCACGAGTTGTGCCTTCCGAGGAACTGGGTTCGAATGTTTCCGCTGCAGCTTGATTTGGATAGGGAGAATGGAAAATATCTTTCTCTGGATGCAGATAGGAGGGTGCGTAATTTATACACTCTACACAGTGTTTTGGTTCATAGCGGGGTGTTCATGGAGGCCATTATTATGCATTTATTAGGCCAACTCTCTCAGATCCGTGGTACAAATTTGATGACGAACGCGTTACATAGGAAGATGTTAAGAGGGCCCTGGGAGAGCAGTATGGTAGTGAAGAGGAGCTGCCACAGACAAATCCTGGGTTTAACAATACTTTATTTAAATTTACAAAATATTCAAATGCTTACCTGCCTGTCTATGCTAGAGAGAGCGATATTAAGGTTGCAGAAGGATATCGAGAGTGACATTAGGTTAGAGAGAGTGATATCACTATTTCTACGTTGCTCGTGTATTCTTCTATTTTGACATTATTTCTATGTATTAAACCTTTGGAGCGAAGAAAAAAAAAATAACATTCTGAAGGCCGTTTAATCAGCGAACCAATCGACCATGACCATCTTCCGGGGGTTTACTGCACTCTCCTTCCTCGGTTGGCTGTCTATCAGTTCGCATTCAGCAGAGAAAGAACCTGAGATTGCACACCAAAAGATGAGTGTCTCTCTGGTAATTTAAAGTGTTGGTCAACATTTGTCCATTCTATTAATGTCTAGTTACTTTTCTTTCATTTATAAGATTTTAACAATTTCTGGTATCTTTTATAGAGCTTTGGTTTGCGTAATTTCCGTATGCCCACCCCTAAAATTGGAAAAAAAAATACTCAGGTTCTGAGCCCTTCCGTTCACCTCTAACTCTACAGGTTCTAGGAAGGGGAGGTCGTGGGTCCACCCAGTTTCCATTCCAAAATGGTTCTACTTCACCTTCAGTAATATAAGGATTTCGTGTTCCATTTATTTTTTCTTTGTTTGAACAACTTTGTAAATAAATTTTTGGATAAAGAGATATATTCCTTGCCGTATAATCTTGGAAAGGCATAGTAACTCTTATCGATTTTAAATCTTAGCCTTTCGAGTACCAAATATGGTTAAGACGAGCCAGAAAATGCGGGAAAGTTATAGCCAACGAGGACTGAGATCACTGAAGAGGTAGATGGAGTATTAAACCGCTGAATTATCAGAAATGACACGGACAATAGGGTCGAAACGAGAAGCGTGGAGTTGCTGAACGAGAGGCCGCCAGGCAAGCCAAATTTTCTCGCAGGGAGGTAAATATCTGCATTTGATTGTAATTCGTTTTCATTCTTATTGAGTATTTCTGGTATTGAAACTAGTTTTGGTTTCTTAGTCGACAGATAATATAGGCCGAATGCAATAGCTTTAGGATTCACATCATATTTTAACCCTGGAAATAAACTATAAACTGTTTTTAATTCTGTGGATAACTATGTAAACTGTTTGTATTGTTTTGTATAACTATGGAAATAAATTGTCCGTAACTAAGATGGACAGTGAGTTTATGTTCTGAGCTATAGATTTAATAAAACTGATTTAATAAAACAATGATGCAGATTTAAAACTTTGTTGTCTGTTATATTTTCTTTCGGTGTTTCCAGCAGCATGTATCTACTATTGTATCAGTTGGGGTAACATCAATTTTATATGTTTTTTTTTTATTGGCATTATTTATTTATTTAATTATTTATTTATTAAGGTTTCTACGTTTTGTTTGCAGGAGTTAGGGCTTGGAGTTGTTTGCAGGTTAAGTGGAGGCAATTTGAGCTTGGGGTTTTGGCCCTTTAGGCCCAGTATTTCAACTAGGCTCCGATACCAGATGTAGTGCTCTAATTTAATTATAACAACCATTAATTTAGAACAGAATAGTAAATTTAAAATTTACTAAAAATTCACTTCATCTAGCACATTCAATCCAATATTTCAATAAATAAAATTTACTAACAATTTACATACCTCACTCTGATGCTATCCGCTACTTGATGCTATCCGCCGCTTGAACCTGACGCTGCTCCTTAGGACACCCCAAAACCAGCCACCCTACCGACTAGTACGCCTAGCCCTAGGACATCAATGGATGTCCTAGCCCTCCGAGCCCAAAACCTCTGCAGCCCCCCCGGTGCACTGTAAATCCCACTGTTAACTCACTCTCTCCCAATACTCCAAGTTCTCCCCTCTCCTAAAATGAATGAATGAATGAAGTCCCTCCATAATCCTTCTCCACCTCCCTTATTCCTCCTTCACTTCCCCCTCCATTAACTCCCACCTAACTCTTTATTACACCTTATCCCATTCGTAAAGGCCTTATCCCTTATTAATTGCCTTATCCCTTATTTAAATGTTTCCCTTTACGTATTGGTTATGTTATCCCCCTATGGGATACGTAACCCCATTTAACATTATATTTTATTTTCCCCCCTTTGTTTAATACTTAATTAATCAAAATTAATTAATAAACAAATTAATTATTAACCATTAATTAAAGAGTTAATCATACTTAAACTAATCATAGTCACAATTAATTAATTAATAACAGATAATTAATTAAGGTTATTTAATAATTAATTATATTTTAGCTAATTTTTAGGATTATTTATTAAATTATTCATATCAATAATTAATGGTCGTTACATGTTTCTAGAAGAAGAAGAGGCTTATCACTTGAAATTAATCCTATTGATGAAATGGGAAGAAGGAACATTGTGTTATCTACCCAACAAAGTGCTCTAAGGAGAACTTTGTCTGATTCATCCAGCTTGTCTTTCTTTTCCTCATCTATCATCCACAAGATGGAATCTAGTGGTGGCTTTGGAAGTGCTTCCTCTTCTTAGTATTCATCTTCATCATTGATTGGTAGCTTATATAGCCACCATATCCCTGTCCAATCTACCACAAATCCCACCAAGGTAATTAGAAAATATGGGCTTTTTCAGTTTGAAGAAGATGCCACAACCACACCGTGGCACGTGTCCTCTCCTCTTAACCTAGCACCTGCTACTCGTCCACTTCCTAAATTCAAAGAACATCTTCCTAGGTTTTCACGAAATAATACTGTCACTATGAATGAACACCTGGTGCCATTTTCTAATGCTTGTCATAACATAGGAGCTAGTAAAAATGATACTTTCATGCCCTTATTCGTTAATTCCTTGGAAGGAAAATCCGTGGCTGATTTATTTGACCTTCCTCCTAAGATTTTGTCTACTTGGGAGGAGTTAATCTATTGGTTCAGGTCCACTTATGGGAAATCTAAAAGCCCAGTCGAGAAGTTACGGGAATATAATAATGTCACCTATAAGGATGGTGATACCATCCAGTCTTTCAACTTGCATTTCACTAAGCTATACAATCAGATCCCTGAACTCATTCGACCTCATAACCAAGCCATTTTCATGACTTACTACAATGAATTACCTTCCCCCTATCGTCATAGGCTTGAGGAAAAATTCATTGATAATCTCGGTTCTGCTCTGCATACTTGTTCAGAGTATGAAGAACAACTTGAAAGAATAGGTCTTCCCTAGGGAGAACCAGTTAAACAGACATACATGTCTGCCCTCTTACAACTAGTACAAGATATGAAAAATCATATGATAGCTTATGAGCGAAAAGGAGCTATCTCCCCTCTCGCCCCTAGAGCTTCATCCTCTTTTGTATCCCCCTTTAGAAGTCCAATTGAGAATAAATTTCATCCTAAAGCTATCTTGCCTCGAAGTTGGTGTAACTTTTGTGAAGAACACCACGAGGAATCCATATGTTAAGTAAGGAAGAGTGCCAGAGATAAGATATTTCCTAAAAGACCTGAAACTACCATTGCTTTCCTAGATTTTGCAGAGCCAAAAGATGTCATGATCATCAATACGAAGAACAAATCCTATGCTCCCAATGGAAAATTTGATCCTCCCCGCACTTCTTCTAGCCCGAGCTCATCCTTACCCATTGCTATTGTTCAGGTTCCTAAATTTCCTAAGAGTCAAGGAATTACTCCCCCTCTCCCCTCTTCCAAATACAATATCTTAAATCAGTTGGCCAACATCAAAGCAGATACAACCCTTCTGGACATGGTTATTGTCCTTGAACAACAGAGACATCTGAAACAATTCATGAAAGGAAAATCTTCTGGTGTAGCCAACCTCTATGAAGAGGTAAACGAAGAGGATTCATCTGTAAATAAAGTAGGTGTACATAACTTTAGATACCCTATAAAAAATCCCCCTTTTTATATTTATGTAAATATTATGGATAAAATTGCCCATTGTTGCCTCATCGATGGCGGTTCAGACCCAAGTGTGATGTCGAAGATTATTATGGAAGAGTTGGGATTTTCTTGTACAAATGAAAATGCCAAAGGCATGCTCTCCTATAATAGTCTACAACAAACACCCATAGGCAAGATTAAATATGTGACATTAGTTTTGTGCACTCATCCTGAAATAAGAACAACCCTCAATATTCAAGTAATTGATATGCCAGTAAGAAATTACTCAATCATATTGGGAAGAGATTGGCAAGCCTTCATGGGTGGATACCTCTCACTCGACGGAACACATTTATCTGTTCCTCGAAATGGAAAAAACATTATAGGCCTTAGAGAGGGGAGGATATCACCTTATATAGAGAGTGTCTCGCAACCTAATGTAAACTATATCGAAGAGGAACTGGGAATGTATTCCATCCTTGTCGAGGAGGATAACATTCCCTTGGAACAAATTGATTTAGATGATGGTATGTGGCACATGTAATTTGATGGTTCATGCATTAATGAAGGTAACATAGCTGACATTATCTTGATTTATCCTGTAGGAAAAATCCATAACTTTTCTTATAGGTTGGATTTTGCTTGCACAAACAATGTTACCGAATTTGAAGCTTTGTTATTGGGAATTTAGAATGCCTATAATCTTGGTTGTGGTCACCTTTCAGTTTTTGGGGATTCTGATCTTGTTGTGAATCTTGTATGTAACATTTACTCTCCTAGCAACAAGTTGATGAAACGATACACCCAAACTATTTGGGCACTTATATCGAACATTTAATCTTTCAACATCACTCATGTTAAGAGGGAGTTAAAATCAATGGCCAATTAGTTAGTTGTTTTTGCAACCTCCCCTAATCGGCAACTTCTGCAACATAGACTTGATTGTACCTTTAAATCTCTATATCGTCCACATATCCCTGACAATATAGAATCTTGGAAGGTCTTCCTTAACGATGAGAACATTTGTGCTTTCATTCTAAATGAACCTTTTAAGCCTAAAGAAATTATATCCATAGAAGATAACAAGATTCCTAAAGGATTGAATCCTCTAGAGAGTTCATTTTCTTCAAGTGATGTAGGCAACAAGGAGAAACATAAAGAAGAGGAGTCAAAAAGGAAGGTGGGTGAAACCATCTCCTTGAACATTGGGACACCTGAAACTCCAAAGAATGTTAAAATAGGTGCCAAATGTTCAGATGAAGAGAAAACGAAGATTTCCAAGCTACTTGGTGAATTTCAAGATGTTTTTTATTGGTCTTATGAGGATCTTCATGCTTTTGATCCTGGTCTTATACAACATGCTATCCCCATTAAGGAAGGCATAAAACCAGTTAGGCAAAAACAAAGACCTATTAACCGTGCGCTAGAAGAAACTATCCGAAAGGAGTTGGAAAAACTCTTGAATGCTCGAGTCATCTTTCCGAGAAAGTATTCTAAATGGGTTTCAAATTTGGTTCCTGTTCGGAAAACAACTAGTCAAATCAGATTATGCGTTGATTTTCGTGCATTAAATCGAGCTAGTATAAAATATCACTTCCCTCTCCCTAACATGGAAATGATTTGTCAGCAAGTTGCAGGGTCAGAAAATGCCAAAAGCATGCTCTCCTATAATAGTCTACAACAAACACCCATAGGCACGATTAAATATGTGACATTAGTTTTGTGCGCTCATCCTGAAATAAGAACAACCCTCAATATTTAGGTAATTGGTATGCCAGTAAGAAATTACTCAATCATATTGGGAAGAGATTGGCAAGCCTTGATGGGTGGATACCTCTCACTCGATGGAACACATTTATCTATTCCTCAAAATGGAAAAAACATTATAGTCCTTAGAGAGGGGAGGATATCACCTTAGATAGAGAGTGTCCCACAACCTAATGTAAACTATATCGAAGAGGACCTGGGAGTGTATTCCATCTTTGTTGGGGAGGATAACATCCCCTTGGAACAAATTGATTTAGATGATGGTATGTGGCACATGCAATTTGATGGTTCATGCGTTAATGAAGGTAACATAGCTGACATTATCTTGATTTCTCCGGTAGGAAAAATCTGTAACTTTTCTTATAGGTTGGATTTTGCTTGCACAAACAATGTTACCGAGTTTGAAGCTTTGTTATTGGGAATTGAGAATGCCTATAATCTTGGTTGTGGTCACCTTTCAATTTTTGGGGATTCTGATCTTGTTGTGAATCTTGTACGTAACATTTACTCTCCTAGCAACAAGTTGATGAAACGATACACCCAAACTATTTGGGCACTTATATCGAACATTTTATCTTTCAACATCACTCATGTTAAGAGGGAGTTAAACTCAATGGCCAATTAGTTAGTTGTTTTTGCAACCTCCCCTAATCGGCAGCTTATGCTACACAGACTTGATTGTACCTTTAAATCTCTATATCGTCCACATATCCCCGACAATATAGAATCTTGGAAGGTCTTCCCTAACGATGAGAGCATTTGTGCTTTCATTCTAAATGAACCTTTTAAGACTAAGGAAATTATATCCATAGAAGATAACAAGATTCCTAAAGGATTGACTCCTCTAGAGAGTTCATTTTCTTCAAGTGATGTAGGCAACAAGGAGAAACATAAAGAAGAGGAGTCAAAAAGGAAGGTGGGTGAAACCATCTCCTTGAACATTGGGACACCTGAAACTCCAAAGAATGTTAAAATAGGTGCCAAATGTTCAGATGAAGAGAAAACGAAGTTTTCCAAGCTACTTGGTGAATTTCAAGATGTTTTTTATTGATCTTATGAGGATCTTCATGGTTTTGATCCTGGTCTTATACAACATGCTATCCCCATTAAGGAAGGCATAAAACCAGTTAGGAAAAAACAAAGACCTATTAACCGTCTGCTAGAAGAAACTATTCGAAGGGAGTTGGAAAAACTCTTGAATGCTCGAATCATCTTTCCAAGAAAGTATTCTGAATGGGTTTCAAATTTGGTTCCTGTTCGGAAAACAACTAGTCAAATCAGATTATGCATTGATTTTCGTGCATTAAATCGAGCTAGTATAAAATATCACTTCCCTCTCCCTAACATGGAAATGATTTTCCAGCAAGTTGCAGGGTCAGAAATGATGTCCTTACTTGATAGTTTTTCTAGTTACAATCAAATCAAGGTAAAAAGGGAAGATAAATATAAAACCACCTTTATTACTCATTGGGGTACCTTTCCTTATGAACGTATTCCTTTTGGCTTATCTAATGCAAGTTCCACCTTTCAAAGAGATATGAAAATAGATTTTGATGATTTGATCGGTAAGATCATTCAGATATACCTTGATGACTTAACAATATACTCTAAAACTCGATCAGATCATTTTGGTCATCTGAGAAAATTTCTCATTCGATGTAGGAAATTTGGCATTTCTCTAAATCCTTCCAAGTCCATTTTCGACGTTAACGAGGGAAAGCTCCTTGGACACATTGTCTCCGATTCAGGAATAAGCATTGATCCTGAAAGGATTGTTGCTATCCTTAATATGACTGCTCCCACTTCCAAGAAGGAGGTTTAAGCTTTTATGGGAGTTATTAACTTTGTCTGTAGGTTTTTTCCATATTTTGTTATGATGATCAAACCAATTCATAATCTTCTTAAGCAAGATCATTTTTTTTCTTGGACAGATGATGTCGAAAATGATTTTGAAGGTATTAAGAAAGAAATCAGTTCCGTACCAGTTTTGGTGAAGCCGGATTTTGAGAAGGAATTCATGATATATAAAGAAATCAGTTCCGTACCAGTTTTGGCGAAGCCGGATTTTGAGAAGGAATTCATGATATATACTAATTCCATCGAGGAAGCATTTTTTGTTGTCCTCATGCAAAACGATGACCGAGGGAATGAAAAACCAGTGGCATACATGAGTCAAAGTTTGTCTAATGATGGATTTAAATATTCTTTTATAAACAAACATGCTTTCGCTTTTTTTAAAGCTATTGAGAAGTTTCACCACTTCATATTAGGTAAGAATACGTTGGTAAAAGTCCCTTTACCTATAGGTCAAGATTTTTTTCTCACAAACTTATCTTTCAGGGAAGCTTGCACATTGTCTTGCCAAGATCTAGGAACATGATTTGAATATCGTGACTTCTACCACTATCAAGGGATGTGACTTATCCCTTCACTTAGCTCTGCATGCTGAGAATAATGAAGAAAGTAATGAAGAGGATAGTTCCATATCATCTCTCTTTTACTTTGATAACCAAATCCTCCCAGTGTCTGAACATCCCTAGTACAAAAATTTAGTTTACTACTTACAGAACCAAAGATGTCCAAAAAAATTAGACCCTCATCAGAGGAGAAGTCTTCGTCTTGAATCCACATGATACGTCATTATAGGAGACTTATTGTTTCGAAGTTCTGCTGATGGTGTGTTTCTTCGCTGTGTAAGTAACGAAGAAACACCAAAACTGTTGCAAGAAACTCATGGCTCTTCAAATTCTTTCATTCATGTAGGAGGTCATTTTTCTGCTAAAACCATTGCCTTCAATATTATTAGAAAAGGACACTATTGGCCTTCAATATTTCATGACTCTTATGTTTTTTCAAGATCTTGTGACAAGTGCCAAAAATTTGTTGGGAAAGAACGCCTTTCAGCCATGCCATTACACCCTGTCCTACTAGACTCTCCTTTTTCAAAGTGGGTATTGGATTTCATTAGTCCTATTAATTCTCCATCTTTAGCTGGAAAGGTTTTTATTTTGACAGCCATAGAATATTTTACAAAATGGGCTGAATTTGTCCCACTTAATCATTCAATAGATGAACAGGTAATTTCTTTGCTTGAGAATAATATTTTTTCCATATTTGGTCTTCCATTGGAAATTATTACAGACAATGGTCTCGCTTTCATTTCTGCTAAAATGACCCAATTTTTAGCTAAGTTGGGGGTTAAAAATTTCACCTCATCATCTTATTATCCCCAAGGAAATGGGAAAGCTGAGTCTACCAACAAAAATCTGGTAAGTGCTATAGAGGCAAAACCCCCCTATGGACTACACTAGGGTTCAACATGTAGGCAGATCTAACTGTCTAAAAGTCTCCTACTTTTCTAACTACCCCAAAGATACCCTAGAATCATGCATGAAATACAAAGTAAGAAGGATCAGGTAATTGTACCTATTAATCTGTGTCTAGTGTTGATCCTCTCGCACTTGATAGCTTCGCTGACTGCAAGCCTCCTCCCAAGGCTGACCTACATTCAAAATCAAATAAACAAGAAAATACAAGCATGTATTTCATATATATATCATGGGTTATATGTTAGAATAAAACATAAATAAAATGCAAACATTAGACACATCATATTTTCGGGATAGGAAAAGTATTTCTTTTAATGATATCACAATGTTTACTTACAACAAGATCGACGACTATTCCACTAACCTGGTTCGGGCTCCTTTTCACCAAGTTTCACGTGCACCTCTGCGTATATTTCTCCTCTGGACCTTCCTCTTAGGAATGGGATGGTCTTATGATAGAGGAAAAAGGGCAAAATGGGGAATTATGATGCAATTCTCTCAACAAGGCTGCAAATTCTTGGGGCAAGGAGGGGATGTGAAATAGGAAGAGTTTCATTGTTCTTATGATTCGCTTAGGAATGAGACCCCAACATCTCCTTTTATATGACAAAAGGATGGTTATTTAGTTGGGTGGCAGGCTATAGGCGGTGGATCAGTTGGGAAAATACCCAATAGCCTGTAATCTCAATGAATTCCTTGTGAATTTTTAATTTTTGCAACTTTTACAAGTATATGTGGGTTGTAATGGTGCAACTAGAATATGTACATGGGTTGTAGTGGTGTATAAGGTGTGTGTACATGAGCAGTAGTGGTGCAAGGTGCATACATCTTCAAAAATAGTGTTTTTAAGAAGCGAAACTCAGTGATGGCTTGGCAAAAATAGCAAGTAAGAGGGCCAAATGCCAGGTATGCATGTATGGAGATATTTAGGGTTATAACAGATGCCCCATAATTTGTGAGGTTAGAAGAGAATTTGATGGCCGAAATACATTACAAAATCTTCACCAATGTACGAAGTGAGTGAGCCCAGGACCAGAGCTCAGGAGGTGCCATCTGCAAAAATAACAATTTTCTCTCCGAGGCGGGCATACCCGCTCGGGATGAAATAAATCATGGTTTCCAATCAAATACACTACATATCCATGTCATATAAATATATAAAGTGTATTAGTGAGCAATAAACAACAGATCTACATCTCAAAATCAAAGATATACATGTATAGTATCCATCTTCAAGAAGCAAATGACACCTCATGGCTGGGGATGAGGCTTTCAGAGCTCGAGCAACAACTTCAAGATCTTCAAAATTGGGTAGAAGTGTAATGTGAGTGTGTGAATTTACTACCCAAAGTGAATTTACTACCCAGAGGTCTTCGATGACTCATCGGTAACAGACAAGAGGATCTCGGTGATCAAGTAGATAACTTCATTAATTTCGAACAAGGACTTGATTGGACTTTTGGGATGGTCGGGCATGAGTTCAAGAGACAAACGACAGAAAGGTTGAATCATTTTGGGTAAAAATTCCCTTAGACAATAGCATGACACATGATCAGACTCAAGCACCATGTCATTCACATAATTCTACGATGCAGGAGGCAATGCAAACTCTCCATGTGCTTGGAAGGATAACCAAATGAAGGAGGACACAACTCTATGTAGCGAGAAAAAATTCCTAAGGTCATATTAAATCCCAAATCTTGACGAACAAACAAAAGGATGTTCTTTGTCCAAGGGTGACTCATTATCCTACCATAAAAAGAAAATATATTTCCCGTCCTCTTTTTTTTGGGGGGGGGTTATTTTTTTGTCTTTTTCAATATTTTTAAAGAGCTTGAAAAAGAATAAAAGAATGCTACATTACAAAAGAGGAACAAGTGTCGCAAGCATACTAGTTCCAAATGCAAGGAACATACTAATGCTAATAGCAAGGATACATGTGTAGGAAAAGGACACTCGGGGAAAATTCCTCCATGGGTCAAGGTGTCAGGTCATAGAGGCAAAGTTATACAAGGCTTGCGTATAAGACATGCTTCAAAGGTTCGGTTGAGAGAAACATGGAGCTGGAATTAGGCCAAAGACATAGAGATGCAAAAGTGATTATCAGGACATGATGAAACCCCTTTCAATGGATTTTTCATGAGCCCAGAGAAGGTAGGCTCGATGGTTTTTTCACATTTAGAGAGTCTGAAAAAATGTAAAAGAAGACTCCACTGGGGTACCTTTTTCGAAAATAGTCTAGTCGGTTCGAAAAAGGGCTAAACTAGCATTGAAAATATGTCTATTTAGAACCATTTTAACGAGTATGACACAAAAAAGATCACTCAACAATCTTCTCAATTTTAAGGAGTCTGAAAAGAGATTAACTATGGACTCCATGTAGTATGTTCTTCTGGACCAATTAACAAGTGTGAAGGAACAAGGTCACTCAGTGATCTTTTCAATTCTAAGGACTCTGAAAAAAGCGTAACTATGGACTCTGTAAGGGATGTTCTTCTGGACCAATTTAATGAGTGTGAAGGAACTAGGTCAGTCAACGATCTTTTCAATTTTAGGGAGTCTGAAAAGAACTTAACTATGTACTCTGTGGGGGTTCCTTTTTCGTAAATTTAGTCCCTCAGGCCCAAAAAAGGGTTAAACTTATACCTGAAAATACTCTTCTAGAGAACCAAAGTTCCTAGAGTATACCTTTGTTCGTAAAATTCACCATCTGGACTGAAAAATGGGTAAACTACCATCGAACAGTCATGCCTTCAAGTTTTAGTTTGGCAAGCGTGAAGGACAACAAGATCGCTTGACAATATTTTCATGTTTAGAGAGTCTGAAAAGGGTTTAAAAGAAGACTCATTTTCTGGGAGTCCCGAGGGTGAGGCCAAGAGTGATGACACATCAGACGTATGAGGCTCAATCTTGTAATCAAGACAGAACTAACAAGGAATCTCGAGCCTAAATTCGTTAACAATGGCATGGACACCAAAATGCAATAAGGATCTAACTAGGGAATCCATGTAGGGGTAGGCTCTACCACTAAATTACAACACTTCTAAAGCAACAACGAAGGTTCCGTGTCACATTTCGGTGGGATCGATCGTATGGAAAACATAAAAAGACAACAAGATGCAAAAAGTGGAGGTGGAATCCTAACTTATATGCAAAAAGTTGGAAAAAATAACTTTTGCCAAAGAACATTTAAAAGTGACCCATCTCCCAAAACGTTTTCCAAACCAAAAGTGAAGTTCATCGTAACATCCAATAAGAAACTCAAGAACCACGCTAAA
>JASDQU010106109.1:160976-172502 GCA_032191745.1 Picea mariana
AGTGGAGGTGGAATCCTAACTTATATGCAAAAAGTTGGAAAAAATAACTTTTGCCAAAGAACATTTAAAAGTGACCCATCTCCCAAAACGTTTTCCAAACCAAAAGTGAAGTTCATCGTAACATCCAATAAGAAACTCAAGAACCACGCTAAATTATTTTCAAGCCAGAAAAAAACGACAAAAAGGGTTCAAAAAAGTGGTAAAAAGGCCAAAAAAGTCTATAAATAGAAGATGACAATTCATTTTTACCATTGCAAATTGAGAATTAACCAAAAAGCGAAAAAGACCCATTTTCTAAAAGAGTTGATTTCGGGAGATTCAAAGGACTAAATGAACTTCCCCTTGGACCAAGTAAGTACAAATACATCCCTCTTTCATTTCCATACTTCATTCATGTATTTCTTTTAGTTTTTTGGGGGGCGCACCCTCCTAAAAAAGGGTGGACCTACGTGTACATGGGCTATACAAGGATAGACCGTGTATCCCCGCTGGTAGAAAATATTCTTCCTACGTGCATATGCGACCGTGTCCAAGACAGCCCATGTACACCCTCAATAACATAAAAAAAAATGAAAAATCAAGAGCTAACTCTCCCCTTGAACTTGTCATGTGACAGGATGTATATCCACTGGAGAGAGAGGGTGTTGAAGGAAAATCTTCCTGCGGACAGGTAGGTCTCCTCAAAGAGATAGACTCTTAACTCTAAGACAGAAAGTGCTTATCATGGCCACTAACTTCCTTTTAGATCTAGGTGGACTAGTGTGTGAGGAGGAAGGAGAAAAGAAGTACCTTTTGCCAGTGTTTGTCCCTGCATGCTCCGAGTTGAGCTCCAATCTTTTGCTCCTCGATAAACCCTGTAGACAAACAAAGTACGACTACTTCCTACTCTATCAAGATTAGTCCGAAATAGGTCTATCTACTAAAGAGACAAATTCATGCAATATTGAACACGAATTAGAAAGAAACAGGCCAAGCAAATTACATTAATGAGGACAAAACATTGCTTACAGCTGTAGATGGATTGCAGCAGTTTCACCACATCCTCCTTGTCTACCCCTTGCCCAAAATTTCCACGATCCGAATGATGATAACTTCACTGATTGCTCCCTATGAGATCATAGGTCTCTTGCTTCCAAAATATCTCTGTTCCAGCACCACTTATAAGATCATAAGTTTGGTGTGATTCTCCTTTTTCAGTCCCCTTTCACCATGAGAAAGCTTGCTTATATAGCCTTGGGGAGGCTCAAAAGATTGAGATATCCTTGGGGAAGGTGAGGATTTTCCTCCTTTAGTTGAGGATCTTCCCTAATATCATGGATGGACTAGGGATTAGAGCTCAACTTCCTTCTAAGAATGAAAAGATCCTTCCCCCATTCATCTCAACAACTCAATTGTTGCCTAAAATAGGTAGCGCTCCCTCAAAAGGGCCATCAGAGCGCTATAGCACTCCCTAGTAAGATTAAGGGGAGCACAAACACTCCTAAATACACCATCTCTCCCTCAGAAGGGCCAAAGAAGCTTTATAGCGCTCCCAAACAGTGTAAGGGGGAGCACCATCACTCCCAGAAGAGGTATAAGGGAGCGCTCCCCTCCAAAAACTTAGTTTTTTGAGTGTTTTCAGATGGCAAAAGGTTCATGAGCCCAGTTAACCTTTCCTCCTCTTCCAAATCAAGTTTTTTGACATGTTTCAAGTGTCCTCCTGATGTCATTTACAGGCACGACATAGGCATCATGGCAGTATGCTTCCCTGACACTTGCGACACTTATGAGCAAAATGCGACACTTGCGACCTTTGTAATGACGACACTTGCGACACTATCAAAGTGAGTATTTTTTATGTGTAACAGAGGGAGCACGAGGATATTTACATCTTTTTCAATGAGTACCCTTCTTCGATCACCGCATTGAAACAATGCAGGTTATGGAATTTCTACTGGTGTCCACTCATGAGGGAACAATCCAGGCTACTGAATGCCTTGGTGGATTATTGGCATCCTGACACTGAGGCATTTATGCTTGAGGGGCAGTCATTAACTCCAATGACTGAGGATATATAATTTCTTAATGGCCTCTCTAGGAGAGGGGAACTAGTCAACTTGTGTTCATTTCCCCCTGGGCCCTACAACATTGCCGAGCTGATCGGCATGCATTGCAAGGCCGACACTAAGAAAGTAGGTTCTCAGGTGCCAATCCACAAGATTACCAACCTATCACTAAAGGTGATAGTTTTACTTATTAGGTGGATCATTGGATCTATGGCCTTACATCAGGCCTCCCAGGCGCACATGTATTGTGCGATACAGTGCCTAAATGCATGAGTATATGACTCGAGCATGACCATGCTTGACTGCATGAAGAGGCAACTTACAGAGTGTCAAGGGTGGACTAAAAAAAATTTCAGGTTTGGTACTGTTTTGTGTTCTTTCTTCTTCGAGAGGGTACCCATCCTTATTCCACGAGATACAATGCAGGGGCATGTGGCCTCCTTCCCAACAGTTTGCATATGGGGGACATTGCTGCCACGACAGGGAGGAGGAAGAACCATAGAGGCCTCCGACGACAAATTTTTCGACTGGTGGGAATGACAAATTGTAACAATAGAGGACTACCCCTATGCCAAAATCAACTTTTCTAGGGATCTGAACATGCTTGTACCTCCTGGAGAGGAGTGAGGAGAGATAGGTACGTTTGTTTTTAATGTTATTTAATTTTTTTTTTTTTTATATCATTTTTTATGCGTGCCGGAGTATCTTACAACTATGTGTCTGTTATGTACATATATGGGACCAGTGCATCTAGAAGACTTCATGAGGACTAGGCGACGTCCTCGACTAGAGGCAGTACCAACCGCAACCACCAGACCAACATCAAGGGGGCCTCCAGCCAGAGAGTCTGAGAGATTTTTTAGACGGGTGGAGCAGAACCTCACCGCGCTCACTCATCCAGTTCCCATGCCCGAGATCAAGGATCTCCCACCATCGATGTAGCCTCATGTAGTTGGGGTGCCACAAACCTGGGTCCAACTCTTTTGGTGTTTGAAAAACATTGTTGTTCACTATGGCAGGGCCAACAGGCCTCGTTCTTAGCTAGGATGGACCACTTATGAGCCGAGGGCACTCGTTTTGTATATTTTTTAGGGAATAAGCCCCGTGATGTATTCTGGATACTTATTTTTGAGGTGTTCGCACCCAATTATGTACTCTAAGACTTTTGATATATGTATATATGTATTTACATCTTTTTATGTCTTATAGATCACATTTTTAAAAATGTATGTACATGTGTATGTGTGTGAAATATCCCAATATAATACTTGATTAACTAGAGTATATGTCATTTGATTTAATCTCCTGGGAACATGGATATATGTAATGTAATCAAAGCATCATTCTAAGAGGCATACCCTAAAGAATCATTAGTGTAGAGTAGGATCATAAATACGGTAAACCCCATTTAACTGGGACACAACCAGTTGTGCATCTAAGTAGACCCAGAGGTGAGATATACCAAGCGACAAAGCGTCACGAAGCAACTCTATTACTGCATTGTACTCGGCGACATTGTTTGTGACGTTACCTCAACAAATACCTCCAGAAGATAGAAACTGGACTTAAGGCATGAAAATCACCCAAGATGCGGAAGCAAGCCTCCAAGTGTGTAGGTTACCATCGTCTATGAACCCAACGAACACCTCTGATTCACTTGACATCTTCCACAATGAAAAAGATGACATAAATAATGAGACATCCATAAAAATAAAACACAAAAACTAATTGTATAAGAACTATACATATGTACAAGAAGTCCCCCAAGGTGACCAACGTATGAGTAATACTTCTTGAGGTAGATCCCATTTCTAGGCTCCGCCAAAGAATTTCCCTCAAATTCAACCATATTATAAGCGCCCTTAATTAATATCTCCTTCACTATGAAAGGTATGAACCGCATGGGTTTAAACTTGCCTGCCCCCAGGGGATCCTTATCTTGATTGTAGACTAGGAAAATGTCTCCTTCAGAGAAAATCTGACGACGAACGGATCGATCATACTGACACTTGACTCATTTCTTGTGAGCCTCATTGGCCAAGGCTGTGTCATGACGTTTCTCATCAAGATGCTCAAGATATAATAAGAATTCCTCAAGTGGTGAAGTGCCTAGAAATAAATCTACTGCTAGATTTAGAGACAGGATCTGGCACTCTATTGGCAAGACTGCTTCCAGCTCGTAAATGAGTTGAAAGGGTGAGAAACTGGTGGAAATCTTTACAGATGTTTGGTAGGCCCATAATGTTGAGTACAACATCAAATTCCAATTCCACTTGGGAGAATTGATCGTTCATTGCAAAATATTCTTAAGGGACTTATTCACAACTTCCACTTGACCATTCTCTTGTGGGTAGTAGGGTGATGAATGCTCTTGCCTCAACCCAAGCTTTGACATTAAATCATACATCATTTTGTTCTAAAATTGACTGCCATGGTCAGTGAAAATCGCCTTCGGGATGTCAAACCTTGCTATTATCTGATTGAAAATAAAGAGAGTTGTTGTCTTGCAATCATTATTAAATGTTGGCATAGCCTCGACCCACTTTGTGAAGTAGTCTACCGCTACGATGATATAATTATTCCCCCTAGCTAAAGCCAGGTGGAATGTAGTAAAATAAATCCCCCACTTGGTGAAGGGACCAACGGTAATGACAGGAAACATGGGAGCAGGGTGTGCCCTCATCTTCCGAGAGAAGATCTAACACAGGTGGCACTTCTTGATCGATTCAACGCAATATTTGATCTACGTCGGCCAAAAGTAACCAGTGCGTAGAATATTTTGGGTTGTTTCCAACCCAGAAAAACGACCACCACATGCTCCAGTGTGGCAGTCATTAAGAACGAATTTCACTTCTTCATGAATGAGGCACCAACGAAGTATGCAATCTACACCTCGACGATACAAAGTGTCATCAAGTATGAGATATTTTCATGCTTGATGGAATATACATCGATTCTCATCTCAAGAAGCAGAGGCGGGGCACTTCAAAGTCTGGAGATAGACTAGTATATCTCCATACGAGAGGTCCGAAGATGAAATCATAAAATATCTCCTTTAATCGGTGATTCTTCGGGTGAAACATCACCTAATTTGACTGGAAGTTCTGAGATAAGTTCCACAAAGACCAGTGACTTTTTGGATTTTGCAGAAATAAAATCCAAGTCAAATTCTTGTAGGATAATGATCCATCTACTGATATTTCCATCGATGATGCCTCGTCAACACATATTGAAACAGATTCAAAACAGAAACGATGGTGGTCTTACGAAGCAGAATATAATGATGGAACCATCAGACAACATGCACTACTGCCAACGCAAGCTTCTCAACATGGGAGTAGTTGAGTTTTGGTCCAACTAGGCCTCGACTCAAGTAATAAATCACATGCTCTTCGAGCATATCATCCTCTTGACCCAATACCATACCAATGGTCGACTCTGCGGTGGCCAAGTACAATAATAAATATTTATTATAATTGGGAGGTCGAAGCAGAGGGGAAGAAGTGAGGGCACGCTTCAATGCTTCAAAAGAGAGTTGAGTGGCTTCTTCCCAAAAGAAAGGGACTCCCTTCTTCAGTAAACGCATGAACCCTTTAGTGATTTTGACATAGTTTGCGATAAAACACTGAAGAAAGTTCTCTTTACCCTATAAGCTTTGAATTTGAGGGACTCTGCATGGGGTAGGCAACTGAACTATCGCCTCAACCTTTAGAGGATCGACCATGATCCTTATTGTTGAAACTATGAAACCTAGAAGACGACCTAACGTCATGAAGAAATTGCACTTGTTTGGGTTCAAGTGAATCTGATAGTAGCGACATTGCTCAAACATTAGTCAGAGGTGCGTGGGATGATCAACTCTCTTACGAGATTGTGATGCTAAATCATCTAGATAAGCCTCGACTATGTGTCTAATGTCTTGGAAAGTAAAAGACATGGCCCGCTGAAAAGTGGCTCCAACATTCTTCAGGCCAAACGACATCTTCAGATAAGAAAATGTACCCCATGGACAAATAAAAGTTGTTTTATGCTAGTCTTCGGGCTTAATATGTATCTCGTTATATCCCAAAAAACCATCCATGAATGAAAATACCTCATAGCTTGCGCATTCATCGACAATCTGGTCAATGAATGGGGTGGGGAAATCATCCTCTAGAAAGGCCTTGTTCAAATCATGGAATTCCATACACACGTAAATTATACCATGATTTTTGTTGATCGGAATGGGGTTTGACACCCATTGAGTCAACTGAACAGGGTAGATGAAACCAGCTTTGAGTAGTTTCTTTACTTCATCCTTAATAATTGTTGCTTTTCGAGGATTCACCAAACAAATCTTTTGTCGGACCCATTTGGCATCATGATAAGTAGTTATTTCATGTTTGACGATTCTTGGATCAATGCCTGGTATTTCCTCGTAAGACCAGGAAAAAATGTCGTGAAATTCCTTAAATAAATCTGTATAGATTTGAATCTCCTCTGGGGATCAGTTCGCTCCAATGAATACATTCTCCACAATTCCATGGGTTCTAGAGATGTCAATAGGTATCGTTTCAATGATTTTTGCCATGTTACACTCGGAATAAAATACGTGCATAGCCAGAGGATTAATAGGAAAAGACCTATCTTCGTTCATATTCAACACAAATTCACCTGCCTCTATTCTTCTTAACTCTGGGAGAAAATAAGATTTGTGATGGAGATCGTCCCAGGGTCTTTCTAGACTGGTCAATGCCTCTATAAGATCCTCATCATAGGGCAAGACCAATTCTAAAGAATTGGTAGTGGCGATGGAAACTTGAGCCCATATAGGCTCGAGAACTAGATCTAACTCCTATGAAGGAGTCATATCGGGGTCGGTCAAAGATTGTTGGAAAATACTATATGCAACTTCTATCGTTGACAAGGTCATGTCCATGCCATAATGTTGTGTCCCTTCCATCGAAGCCGATGGGGAAGGAAGAGTCAATATATCATTAAGTTAAGTCATACGGAACGACGACACTTAAAAGATTTCATCCCTAGGCTGGCTGGGGACAACCGATATCATATTGATATCGCCAGAAGGAGGCAGGTAATCAAAAGTACCCATCAAAGGTGGGCACAAACCAACCCCCACATTGATGATGTCGAGCTGAGGTTTATCAATCATCGGGACTGTGGATGCCCCTAATGAAGGGTCAGGCCAGGAGAAGGACAATTGATCAATGGTTATGATTCAATCCTCGTGTGGAAACAACAAGACTCGAAAAACTATGGAAACCATTGCATGCATTTCATAGGTCCAATTCCTTCCTAATAGTAGGTTGTATTCGAGAGGCGTATCGACCACTTCAACTTCGATGCACACGGTCTTCCCTCCTAACTGCATGGGGAAAGAAGGAATGATTCCATGTGTTTAGAAAGAACGATCATTGAAAGAAGTAAGCAGAGTAGGTGATGGAGACAAAATGGTTTGGCCAATGGCCTTCCAACACGCCAATGACATCACGCATGTAGAGGCGCCCTCATCAAAAACTGTGCGGAAAATATTTCGTGGGGTGAGCCACTACTATTGGAAACGCAACATGGTAAGGGAGACAAGGTTTCAATTCAGTTGTATCAAGCATGATCATTCCGGGATTACAGGTCTCAGTAGATCCCAAAGAGGACAATAGATCCTTTCTCTATGAAGGGAAGCTCTAGAGGACCTCCAAAGCAGACATCGCGCAAGGGGTTTGTGACAAATCCTCCACCATAGAGTAATTATGGGTGGCCCTTGCATTTTTATTATGCGAAGCTTTCTTGAATGCCCCTTTCGAGATATGTTTCATTGTTTTTCCCATCATATTCTCAGTCTGGAGAGGAACATATGGGTTTACGACTTCCTTACCCTTTTCATCATTTTATGGAATTATGTAATCGTGTGCCCTAGTTTTTATGTAAGCGTCACCTTTCATCATATAAAATTTTTTGGTCGATGGATTACTAGAAGACGTAGGGGGTCCTTGAATGCCCCCATCCGTGCTCAAAGAGGCTTAAGTCAATTCTTTCCCATGTGGAAATGGGTTCGTTAAAAGAGCAGGTTGTTGCTACGCCAATAACGTTTGGGCCTCCATAAGCCGAGGGCACAGGTGAGTCGGCTGGTATTCTATGCAAATTTTACACAGATACTTTGAATTTCTCTTCTATGTGTTTCCCCCACCAACATTGTTGGTGGGTTTCTTATCCCCCTTACCCTTCTTGTTTCACTTCTTTTTCTTTCTGTCGGGTTGTTGGTTGGCCTTCGGGTTCGTCAACTACACATTGTGTACATCCGACTTTTGGGTAGGGGTAGTAGCTGAACTGATGGTCTGGATGGCCGATGTTTATTGTATCGACAACTACTTCAATTAATTTGATAGTTGATCAGTGGGATTTTCTTGTGCTGAACCAACTATACCATCAGCATGTGGTCCAGACTTGTGTCTGGCCTTGTCAAGGATGGATCGTGGTGCATATGGAAAAAATTCATAGAGTAAACTAGACTGAGAGTATATCATTTCAATTTGTTGAGCTCTCATTATCACCTCTTCCTCTGAAAACAATCCTAACATTGCAACGTCCTTGGATAACTAAGGTACCAAAGACTTAAGGAACCACTCCATCAGGAAAACCGGTGGGACCGATACTTTTATCAAACTCTTTCGATGCTTCCATTCTCAGATGTGATCCGATATATGATCGGCCTTTGTTTTCTAAAAGTTGGCTAGCAATTCAGTGTCAGCATCGTATCTCACAGGTAGTTGGAAATGGTTAAGAAAAACCATTGCCAAATCACTAAAGTAAGAGTATCTTGAGTGGTTGAGCTCGATGTACCAATTCGTGGCACTCCTGATAAGAGTGCATTGAAACATATGAAACTGTATAGAGTCGTCTCACAGTGATTTCGACGAGCACCATAGGTGTAAAGTGGTCACGTGATCACTTGGATCTTCGTTAGGTGAAAAGTGGTCACGTGATCACCTGGATCTTTGTTAGGCTTACCTTCGAACTTGGAAATGTTTGAGGGAAACTTAGTCTGCATGGGAGGCCAACATGGATCATGACAAATCGGGTCATTTAACAACCTTGACAAGTCTGGAAAATGTAACGTCGCTAGAAACAGTAGTTTGGGTTGTTGACTATGTACAGGAAGAAAAGAGCCTGGAGTTTGACTTGAACTAGGCTGCTAGGAAAAGCTGGGTTGCTGACCAGGGTTTTGTTAAATAGCATGGCCTTGGCTGGCGAATGGATATTGATTTTGTTGGGACATCATTGGTTGACTCTTGTAATTGGACATTGAGGGTTGGGTGAGGATTTTGTCCTTGCTATGTGTTCCAAAGATTCTGGAAAGGGTTTCCCCTTGTCGATCTGACGTGCATAGGTATTGAGCCTTGCCCGGGCTTCCATTGACCATGGAAGGGGTTTCCCCCGATCAACATCCCTGACGACGGAACTGATCCCTACCACGGATTCCAGAGTCCTTGTGAGGAGAAGACTCATGTGTTTCCCCCCTCTTTAGGAATAGTACCTTGCACAATATTTTGTTGTCCAAAACTAGGGTTTCCCCCGGCCGAGATGACAGCTGACAAGAAAGCGTTATTTCCAAATGCACCAAACAAAGAGAACGACATTGAACCCACCAGCATGGTGTAGGAAGAAGGTCCTAGACTACCTGTTCCAAACAATTTGTAGTTCATGTTTAGCCCAACGGGTTATTGGGGAGCACCGTCGAGCGAGGGGGATGAAGGGGGTATATGACCCCCACCGTAATGGATAGCATTATAGGGTGTTGAGGTGCCCCCCATGGACCCTTTCAAAGGATATATTAAGCTCCCTGTCCCCAAACCCATGGTCTATAGGGTGGTGTAGGTGAGGATGGAATTCGTATCAAAGTCGGGCATCCCGTATGAAAATGGAGGACTCGTCGCACTATGTGTGAACAAAGAAATGATCGCCACCATAGGCAGAATTAGACCGTTGCCTAAAGTACAAGTGGTCGATACCATTATGGTTTGGACTGACGAAGGTGGGTTAGGAGGCGGAATGCCCCCAGTGGTGGCAGCCATTGAGGGATTGTGAGGACTCCCAGATGAGGTAGGAGCATTTTCTTCCATTGTTGCTTGCAAGACTATTTGACACTCATGATGTGTTACCCTTGTATGGGAAAGTTGTATCAAAAGTGGCACCGACAAGTCAGTGATCAGAGGGTTAAAATGCCTAAGAGATTCCACTCCAAGGTCAAAAATAGTCGATTCCTCTGGATTCGAGTGTTCTCCTCTTAGGGATGGCTTGGGCACAGTTTCATGTGGCCCGGTCACCTCAAATGACCCTTGTTGGTCAAGTATTCATCATACTGGTGGAAGTGGTGGCTCAAAAGTAACCAGCGGTAGGCCCTGAAGCCTTCATGACCAGCGGATCTCTTGATCTTCCACTTTGTGAAAATATCAACGACACAGTAAGGATTTTACTAACATTTGAAAACAATCACACACTAGAAATGTTCCTATGAGATAAAGCAAGAAAACCACTATCTAGTTGGAATAACAATTACATCAACCAACACTAGAGAAACTTACCGGTGCAAGTGAAACTCAAACACGGAAGCACCCTCTGGGTATACTCTACAAAGTGTGGCCCAACTTATCCCTAGGTACCACGGTATACCCTCGCATTCACTTGTGTAAGTCTCTAGAATAAAGGAAACTAGGTTTCCAGCTCGCGAATAGTCACCAGGAGAGTACAGTCGATAGTCGGGTGGAACGCAGTGAGTAGGGTATAAAGCTCAAAATCTATTGAGGGTATCAAAAGAAAGTGGTCTGGAAGACAAATGAGGACCTCAAACAAATTCAAGATCCACAAAGCTCTGTAGGAAAATGCAACCGACAGTATCCCATGACAAGACCTCTATATGTGTTCCCCACTACGCTTGGTCCGACTTTGGAAGGGTTATCTCTGCTACATTTCTGCACGCAACCTCATGTTTGGCCCTTGTGTTAGAGGGGGATCCCAAATAAATTTAACGTTTATTGGAATTTTTACACTCCCTAGCACTGACTCCAATGTTTGTTTGTAATCCTTGAAGAGTTTCCTCTCCAACCTAAATCAAGGCTCTAGCCTAGACTAGTTGATTGACACTACAAACATAAAGTCTAGTTGATTTTAAATTAGCGTTAATTTTAAATGGCTTGTTTTAAGTCAAGGAAATGACAATGAAACTAGTGGTGTGTTTTGAGAGACGAATAAGGAGAAATAAATGAAACTGAAAGAAAAAATACTTCTATTTGACCAATAAAGATTTGCAACTAAATCTTTAACCAACTTTTCATAACTACTTTTTCTAAGATCTTTTAAAGGAAAACCTAAAACAAAATTTCTCTTGACTACGAGCTACTTAATGTTCTAAGAAATCAGGAAAGAACATAAGAAAATAACTCTTTTTCCTAACAAGAAAAATAATCAACCCAACTACTTAACCAAA
>JASDQU010106109.1:172624-188429 GCA_032191745.1 Picea mariana
GACCTCTGGCCCACTGCGGATTGCAGGGAGTCATTGAAGATGCCAAACAGGCTGATCAAAGACTCATAGACTCGTCTAAAACCCTTTCAAAGAAAACACAAGAAAACTGACATCAAACCCACGCTACGACTGTAACAAAAAAGACATTGTACTTAATCAAGAAACCGTGGGAAGTATGAATTCAATCAGGGAAGAGGTTGATTGCCTCTTCTTAAATAAAAATTTATTGACAGAAGCATGCTACTGAAACTTAAGAAGACTGCATATGTACGTAGGATGTCTGTAGAGAAGAGCACACATGTACGCGTGCAAACCCAAAGTAGGCCGCATACACCTCTGTAACTTCTCAAAAAAAACAAAAAAAACAGGCATATTGACAGGGCAGGGAGAAATGGTATGGCACCAATAGGTGACCAAAATCCCTTAAAGAATCAACAAACTTACAGAAACTCAAAAGGTAATAAAACCAATCAAATACCCAAAAAATCCCCTAAAACCCTAGAGGCTTCCCCACTATGGTCGCCAGTTTTTCTATAGCGGGAAAACCCCCCTATGGACTACACTAGGGTTCAACATGTAGGCAAATCTAATCGTCTAAAAGTCTCCTACTTTTCTAACTACCCCGAACATACCCAAGACTCATACATGAAATACAAAGTAAGAAGAATCAGGTAATTATACCTTTTACTCTGCATCCGGTGTCGATCATCTCGCGCTTGCTAGCTCCGCTAACTGCAAGACTCCTCCCAAGGCTGACCTACATTCACAAATAGATAAACAAGAAACTACAAAAATGTATTTCCTATATAAATCATGGGTTGGATGTTAGAATAAAACATAAATAAAATGCAAACATTAAACACATCATATTTCAGGATAGGAAAAATATTTCATTTATTGATATCACAATGTTTACTTACAACAAGGTTGACGACTGCTCCACGAACCTAGGTTAGGATCCTCTTCACCAAGATCCAAGTGCACCTCTGCATATCTTTCTCCTCTCAACCTTCCTATTAGGAATGGGATGGGCTTATGATGGAGAAAAAAGGGCAAAATGGGGAATTCTGATGGAATTCTCTCAACAAGGCTGCAAATGCTTGGGGAAAGGAGGGGATGTGAAATGGGAAAAGTTTTATTTTTCTTATGATTCGCTTAGGAATGAGACCCCAACACCTCCTTTTATATGACAAAAGTATGGTTATTCGGTTGGGCGATGGGCTATAAGTGGTGGATCAGTTGGGAAACTACCCAATAGCCCGTAATCTCAACGAATTCCTTGCAAATTTTATTTTTTGCAACTTTTGCAAGTATACGTGGGCTCTAATGGTGGAGCTAGCATAGGTACGCGGGTTGTAGCAGTGCAACAGGTGTGTGTACATGGGAAGTAGTGGTCCAGGTCACAGACATCTTCAGAAATAGTGTTTTTAAGAAGATAAACTCAGTGATGGCTTGGAAAAAATAGCAAGTAAGAGGGCAAAATGCCAGGTATGCATGTATGGAGAAATTTAGGGTTATAACAGTAAGAATCATCAAAATTATCATTGAAGATAATCCTCTTCAATGGAACACTCTCTTAACATACACCCTTTGGGCAGATCGAACTATCGCCAAGGTAAGCACTAGTTGCACCCCCTTTCAGCTTGTCTATGGCCAAAAATCCCTCTTGCCTACTGAGATGGAACTTTCTTCATTAAGGTTGATGCTATAGATCGAAGAATTAAATTCTTGTGATATCTCACCAAGGATAAATGCACTCCTAGCTTTGGAAGAGCAAAGGATGTTTACTTTTGATAATATTAAAAGGAGACGACAAATTGTTAAGTATTTCAACAAGAGTGTCAAGACTGTCAAGTTTAAAGTCAATGAAAAAGTATTTCTATGGGATTCAACTCACACTGATAGGGGAAGACATTCAAAATTTCAAAAAAAATGGCTGGGTCCTTTCAAGATCACTTTTGTATTAGGTACCAACTCTTACATTCATAAATATTTACAGGAGTGATTGTTTTCCTACAGCACTAACGGTTCTCACTTGAAGAATTACGTGGAACCAACTTGAAACGTTCTAACGTTGTTTGGGTTCTCTGTAAATTAGTAGTTTATCTCTTCTTTCAGTTTTCTACTATTTTTCTTTTAGTATTTATAGTAGTGTGATTTCTGCTTTCTGTTTTAAACATTTCTTACTACTTTTAAATTTCTGTCATTTTATTTCTGTTGTTTTATTTTTTTGCAATTTTTCTGTTAGGATTTTTATTGCTTTGTCATATTTTTAATTGATTTTGGTCAAGAATAAGATGTTGTATCAGTTTTTCCATAGTGACACTCCTACAAGATATTGTTAGCCAATAAAAATCAAGATTACATAGTTGTTACAATGTTTCCCCTAAAGACATACTTGAATTTGTTATCTTCTTTCATTGTTGTCTTGTAAAGAGATTGGTTATCTCCCACTTCTTCTTTCCATTTCTTCATCCATTTGAGGAATAAAAGAGAAAGTCTAATAATTTTTATCCTTGGAGTAAAGAGTAGATTCCGGTTGAATTATTATGCATATAGGGATAAACCCCCCTCATACTTAACACTTTTCAGTAGTTATTCCCAAATTCCCGATCATTTTTCCATTAAATCCCCTCACCTCCCCCTATTGCATAATCTTCGTGGCCATATCTTCTTGACCTGCTATTCTTGGTCTGCGAAACCATGAGTCTAAATTCTAAATATGTTGAAAACATATTTCCCTGTGGAGTTTCCAGTTTGTTGACGATTAAAATCGCAACAGAGTTTTTGCCCACAAAGTATTGCTAAAGCCTATTATTATAAGCTGACAAGATATATAATACCAGTAGGTGGGACCCCCTTGCAGGTTGGTAGATTGGATCTGATTCTTATTTCATTTTTATGATGTTGTTCGACACTACTTACATGGTTGATGAAATCTTGGTTTTATTGGCGATCGATAAGGCCTATTATGTGTTGGTTCTAATTGTGAAAATTGAATGATGGATAAGGCACGCTATGTATTAATTATGTTTCTCTAGTCTCTAATTTCATGTTACGATGGCCTATGCTATCTGTTTTCATCATTGCCATATGTTGCTGGATTCATTACTATGACACCTGCACAAGAGACATGTTAGTAATAATATATAAGAGTAGTTGAAAATAGATAAAAGCAATATAACGAAGTGAAAAAGGAAGAAACTATAATATACTAATATGCTACCCTATATGCATTGGAATTAAAATGATCATTGTTAACCCTAGCTAACAAGTAATAGCTATGCGATTTATTGGTTATATGAAACATGGTTGCTATGAATTATTCTATAGTTGGAATGGTAAGATATGATGTGAGTTCCGTGTTTGGCAAGTGATGGATGTTAATTCCGATGCATGGTTTAATTGAATGAGTTAATGGGAGGTTGGTTGGTGTGTACTAAGGAATTGAATGAGTGGGGTTGGAGGCAACGTGCATTTACTGCGCATCACTCCTACTCCTTCCACTGGCCGCCACCCTATTTTGGCTATTGTTCAACTATGTTTTGTTTTGGTTAGGCCCTGACTTTCAAGAAGAGGAAGAATCGCTTGTCCAACTCGCGTTTTTAAGGTGCTTTTTGTTACAGGTATGTCTTTTCACCATCCATGAATCTGTTTTGGTTATGAAATAGATATTAGCTTGGGATGTATGGGTATTTTCTTTCCTTAAGTCTGGAAATTGTGTAAATTTGTGATATTTTTCTGGAATGAATCTTTGGTGTGGTTTTCATTGCAATAATGTTTGAAGTCACAGTGTTATTGATATTTATGAGTGTTAGAAGACATGAAGGCTCTCTATCATCCTTGTTGGTCTTGGTTGAAGGGTTTTTATTTGGTACAAATGGATGGCCTTCTCCTCGCTTTCTTATCACCATACATAGTCGTTTGTTGTTATGGGGCCGACTAGGTTTGAAACGCCTTGTGTCACTGCGCATTGTTTCACTTGGGTATGGATTTTTTAATGTTGTTGATGGTTGCACAATGGGTTATATTCCTTTTTCTCGGCTCTATGTTATATAAACATTGTTAGTTGGTTGATTGGGAAAACCACGAGGGTTATACCTTGCATGTTCTAAAGGTTGTTTCAGGACCAAAATGAAGCTTGCTCCTTTGTTCATAGTCTCTCCTATCATAGGAATTGTCACTCTTTCTGCAAATTCATTGGTCGTATACCTTTTGTGTGCACCATTGGTCTCAGAGATTCTAACCCTATGTTGGGAGTCAACTTAAGTCTCCCTGTGTTGATCCACAGAGAAAACCCTCGATTTCTCAAGCCCGGTTTTTTGATAGAGGGAACCCTTATGGCCTGTCAGGTATACTGTTGGATTTTATGAGTTGTTGGTGTATGGTCGACAATGTTCGATTTATGGCTCGTCTCTCTTGATTATGTTGACAATGGTGTTGGTTTTTGTATTTACTCACTGCATTGGTTATTATGACAATCAAATTGATAACTCAGCATGGTAATTTGGTTGATTGGAGAATCGGATTGAATGCACAGTCATTGTCTCTTATATTGTAATTGTTGAATTGTTAACCCAACATTAGTTTACAATTGATTAATGCACAATGATGCCTCATGTGTGATGYGTGGGTATGTGTGGCATTCCTACAACATGTTAAKTTGAGTAAATTATTGTTKTRATTATTTGTTTTAAATCGCCAAATGGGAGTATTGCAGTTGTAGTAATTATGGCATGGCCATCCACTCTATATGTTATAAATATTATTTGAATGCACCATTAGAGAGGGTCACAGGTTTTTAAATATTCTTGTTGCAATTTTATCGATTTGTGTATGAGATCAGGCATATTGTTGCTGCCTCATTGTATTGGATTTATATCCTAGCATTGTGGATGTTTAGATTCAGAGTGATTGAACCTATACAGTCACAGAAATGCTCTTGTGTTTTGTCGAATGGTCTATGTATTCCACAACATAGTATGTGTTGAAGGGTGATTGTTGTGCATTTAAATGGCAAGTTAGGATATATTGAGGATTGTGTTTTAACTATCCATTGTGTATGGTTGATGAATATCATGCACTGTTTCAGAGATGGACACATATTTTGTGACAATATGCTCTCATTACGACATAATTGTTAAATGAGCTTGAGGAATGAAATTGGGTGCAATTTTAGGGTCTGTATTTGATTATAAGAAATGACTCTAGATAAGTGGTTGATGTTTTGATAGAACATATTGGAACACGTGAGTGTGTGTTCATTTAGAAATTGTTTAAATATTAACTGGGACAATTGGGAAGAAACAAAACTCTTAGAAGTTGTTGTGGAAGGCATATTGTCTTATTTTGATGACATTGTGTTAATGGTTATGGATTAATTAATTAATTTTATGAACAATATCCGCTCTTCTCCCTACCATTTTCTCACTTTTCGCTAATTACAACCCCATCTCCTTCCCACATTTACTTTTCACTCCTTGTTCTTAAAATTTAATTACAGTTAATAAGGATTATGTATTGAAGCAGTTTGAAATCGCAGTTCTTGGTTGGATCACGGTAATATTTTATTTGGTTTGCATTACAATTGATTGTTTGTTGTCTTTGATCAATAACCATGTTTCTCTCCCCCTTCATTTTATTGTGTTTCACTCAATACAAACCTCTCGCATATCCCAGGACCTTTTGTTCACCTCGCTACTCATTGACAATGGTTAAACAATTTGTATGGATTGGATTGCATGAGTCTGATATGTTGTTGAGCCAAAGTCTATTTCATATTTTGAAAGAGTTGTCATGTATAGTTGTTAAGGGAACTATTTGCTAATCAATTATGCATGCAGGAATTAGCTATTCAAATAAAAGGTTGAAAACTGAGGCCCATTATGCCCCTATCAAAGGGAAAGCCACTACTGCCCCTTCCGCACCTTCAAATGATTCTAATAAATCTATGTCCTCTTGCATGCATTGGAGGGGCGATTTATCTCATATGATCAGTGATATGAAACTTAAATACTCTACACAGCCTAAGGTGGGTTCAGAAGGATTAAAATATGATAGTAACAACAAGGGAAAGATTGCCTCACAGACTGGAAAATATGGATTTTAAGTTTTAGTTATTTACTATTGATGAGAGTTAACTTCATATTTTCATATAACATGCTTTTTGGATATGTTGGTAATATATTTTGGAAATAATTGCAAATATCATTGAGAGAAATTGTCGTATATGAATGTGATTATGGGAGTCACAAGGAGGGGTGTTTTGGCTTAAATTAACTAAAGGGAGTCACAAGGAGTCCCACCTACTAGTTATTATTTGTTTAAAACCCTTATTATAATTTATTACTTTCCCTCCTAACTAAAACGTTGGTTGAGTTTTAGTTAACTTAACTAATGAAGTGGTTCAACTACTTCAACCAATTGTAATTTTCTTAAAGGAAAAAGGAAAGGGAGGAACAGGAGAAGGATAGAAGGAGAAGCATACTAAGGTTTTTTCTTTGAGTTTATGTTGAGATAGTTCATTTTTCATTGATTCTTTAATTTATCACAAGCCTAATTATTTTTTATGATAACAGGTTCTTATTGTAGACAACAAGATTCAGGGTCGAATTACATCATTCAGACACTTATTTTTCAGAGGTGTTGATCTATCTTTGATAGTCTATGTAGACTTGTCTATTTGTGAATTAGTTTTCATGACTGAAAAAGGCTATTGTGCAGAATCCAGTGGGAAACAATCCGTGGCAAGTTGATCTAGCTTTTAGAGTTCAGTTTTTTATTTTCTATCAAAGGTCCTTTTGTATGTTCCATCGGGGATGTCTAAGTTTGACTTTGGTCCAAAACTTCTTTACGAAATTTTGTAAAGAGAATGACTCTTTGGTGAATTTGAATGAAATAAAGGATTGCTTTATGTCTCATCTATCTTGATTATCATCTTGGTGTCTTTGCTTTTGTCTCTACATTTATTTCAGCAACTGTTATATTCAGAAAATCATATAAACAATGAATTTTCCAGCAATCTTTTATTTATAAAAAGACTAGCCTAAGCACTTGTAATCAATACTTGTGAGTTAGGATATTAATTTTGATGGATATAAACATAGGGTGACATTCCCGTCTATTTTGATTTAGCCAAGCAGAATCTGAAAATGCTTGAGTAAGATCATTGATATCTTTTCCTCAACACGTGGGTGTCGCACTTAAATATGGCGTTGTGTGGTGCAAAGTTGGTAATACGCGAAAAATAATGGGGTGCAGGTGTGTGCATGTAAAATTGGTGCTACGCGGAGTAAAGCTGGTGAAGCATGGAAAAATAATATTGGGAAAATGTGTGCACTAAGTTTAGCACTGTACGATACAGATTGCATGTTGCATGCATAATATTAGTGCGTATGGTTTGCGTGCTAAAAAATGGTAGAGAAAAGAGAAAAATTGTTGGTGTGCATGCAATGTTGGTATGTAGTCCATGCACGCTAAATATGAATGCCACACGATGATTTAATTAATGATGCGCGTGGAGTACTGGTGTGTGGTGTGAGCACACTAAACCTAGGAATGGTGCAGTGCATAGAGTGCAATGTGCGCTGAGTATTAACATGCGACACAAAAAATTGTGCGCAATGGGTATTAGTGCATGAACCAAAATTATGTGCGGTAGATATTGGCACATGACACCAAAAGTAGTGTGCACCAGATATTGGTGCAACAAAGAAGTGGTCCACACTGGTTATAGGTGCGTGGAGCATGCGGTAACTTATGGCATTGTTGTGCATGCTAAATATGGGTGTACATTTTCAAATTGGTGCCCGCGAAGTCGTTTAGATGGTCTATAACAACAGAAAAATAGTCAATTTCTACGACATTTTATAATGTTTTAAAGTCATCTCTTTGCAACGCATTTTTGAGGCCCTAAACAACGTTTTTAGCTACTAAAAAACCATAAGAACATAGTGTATAGTGTAACAAGTTACACTTTGTCTTTGCATATCAAATGAAAGAGCCTGGAGATATATTTATAAGAGTGTAAACCATTCATGAAACATGCCTTTTATGAGGACGTTACAGGACAAATAGTGGAGGGTAAATTTTAAGACCCTGTTAACTTCTGAGGGCCATAACTTTCTTCTCTGGAATCTGATTGAGGCATAGGAGTAGTCTATGGAAATATATTCAACCATAGAACACATTCATGGAGATGACTTAAAATTTTGGGCATGATAAAAATGTTTAATATGGAATAGAAGGTACCATTATCATTCAAGGACAAAAACACTAATTGGCCTAGAACTTTAGCAAGTTGTAACTAGCAGCCTAGAAACTAGAAAGAGGTGAAACTTGGATAGACTTTCAAAAATATGTATATGAATAAACCCAATTGAGCTACTACCATAACACCAATGTTGTAGGTAAAAAATGCATAATTACAATTCAGATTTGCACCTAGTTGAAGTATGAACAAAATAATTAATGGACATTTTTCAAATAACCATAACTATCTACTCAAGACTCAGAATTGAGCATGAAAGTAGGCATTGGAAAGGTATTGGATACTAGAATATAAATATTCACCCATAAAATTGATCTAGGTAGTCAATTTAACAAGAAATCAGAATAAATAATTCTGATGCATTATTGAACCAAAATTGTACATAATTTCATGAATTTGTTAAATTATTTAGCCTAACAAGTTTTGTTTGTTGTACATTTTGAAGAGCTAACAACAATTGGATCATAAAAGGGTCAACACAGAGCTTGGAATCATGGAATATTCACAAGGGGATTATATCCATGAAGATGAGGTCATAGGTATGTATGTCGAAATGGGTAATGAAGGTACAAATTCAAATGGACATGGAGAAGGCAAGGAAGAAAGCATGAACTTGGTAGAGACCATAAATTTTTTGTAAAAGGATGTCCAAAATTATAAAGATGATAATGAGAGGCTTATGAAATCCAAGGAGTAGCAAGAGGGATTCAACATAAAGTTAATGCAGAGCTTGGATAGAATAGAAAATAATATGGATAAGGAAAATGACTCAAGCAAATCAGGAAATCATAGGTCTCGTGATGAGAGAAGAAGAAAAAGAAGTTTTGGAAGACATCATCATCACTCCCAAAGGAATTATACTAGGAGATAACATAGTAGTTAAATTCCATCCCCTATTAGGAAACATAAGAGGAGGTCTGGGGTGGATTCTACAGGTCAAAATGAACAAAATAAAACCTCCTACATTTGATGGTGAGCACAAGAAGGATGAGGATGCAGAGACATGGTCGCTAGGCATGAGGAAGTATTTTCAATTACATAATTAATCTTTGCATGCAAAAGGAATAATTTCCATATATCATCTCAAGGGAAAGGAATCCATGTGATGGGACCAATTTGTGCAGGTGCAACACATTGATGAGAAAAATGTTACTTGGAGGCAATTCAAGAGGTATTTTCAAAAGAAATACTTGACTAAGAGATACTATGACAAGAAAATGAAGGAGTTATTTGAATTCAAGATTGGGAGTATGACCATATATGAATATGAAATGAGGCTTTTAAATTTGTTGAAGTGTGTTTCTTTAATCAAGGATGATTCAGTTAAGATTCATAAGTATTTCAATGGGATGCCATCATTTATCTGTGACAAGATACAATATGATGATCCCAAAACATTGGAGGAAACCATAAGGCAAGCTAAATTCCTTTGTGATCAACATAAAGGAAGTCCAAATTTCCAAAAATCTTGGGAAGACAAGAAGAAAATCAAGATGGAACAGAGGTAGAAGGGGACTAAGCCACCATTCTTGAGAAATAATTCCCAGGGACAACCAACTTCTAAAGAACCCAGAATGACCGAGACAATGGGGAAAAGACCAATGTAGCCACCTATTCAATGTTGGGGTTGTGGGGAAGATCATATATACAGGGATTGTCCTCACATAAGTGAAAAAGTGAGGATTGTTCACATTGTACAACAAGATGATACAGGGGAGGACATGGGAAGAAATGTACCTAGGATCTATGTATCCATAGACAACAAGCAAGCTAAGTTTGAGTCACATATGATTGAAGTGGATGTTAATATAAACAACCAAACCATTGTTATTTTAATTGATTCAGGATTTATTCATAGTTATTTAGATCCTAAGATGGTGGAAAGATTTCATTTTCCAAGAAGAAAGCTTGGAAAATATTGGTTGGTGTAGTTGTCTAGAGAAGATAAAAGAAAAATTAATGAGATTGTTAAGGAATTCCCAATGGACATGAATGGACTGAGAACCAGGGAATATTTGAACATCATACCTTTAGGTTCCTATGACTTACTAATTGTTATGGATTGGTTGGACCAACATCATGTTGTCCTAGACTATTATAATAAGGCATTTAATTGCTTGGATGAGGAAGGGAACTTAAGGATAGTACAAGGAAATCCCAAGGCAGTAACCGTCAGAGAAATTTCAGCATTGCAGCTGAAGGAAAGTTACAGAAAAGGGTGTCAAATATTTGCAGCACATACAGAAGAGACACCTAAATATAAGGTTCCAAATATTGAATATTATGTAGTCCTAAAATAGTTTGAAGATGTATTTAAAGAAATACCAGGATTACCCCCTAAAAGAGACATTTATTTCTCCATCAATATGATGCCTAGAGCAGCCCCAGTATCCAAGACCCCTTACAGGATGAGTACACTAGAATTGAAGGAATTGCAAATGCAACTTGAAGAACTTATGATGAATAACTTATGAAGAAGGGGTATATACACCCAAGTGTGTCACCTTGGGGTGCCCCAGTATTATTTGTGAAGAAAAAAGATGGAACGTTGAGACTTTACATTGACTTCAAGTAGTTGAAAAGGGTAACTCTGAAGAACCAGTATCCTTTACCAAGGATCGATGACCTCTTTGATCAGCTGAAAAATGAAAAAATATTCTCCAAGATTGATCTCAGGTCAGGCTATCATCAGGTAAGAATTAAATATGAAGCCATCAACAAGACTTCCTTCCAAAAGAGGTATGTTCATTATGAGTTCACAGTGGTGCCATTTGGATTATCAAATGCACCAATTGTCTTCATGTGTTTAATGAATGGTATTTTCAGAGAATACTTAGATAATTTTGTCATTGTCTTTTTGGATGAAATTCTTATATATTCTAAGTTGGAGGAAGAGCATGAGAAACACTTCAGAAAAAAATTCATTATTTTGGACATATCACTTCAAAGGAAGGGATAGCAGTGGATCTTGAGAAGATAGAGGCCATTAGAGGATGGTTAGCACCAATGAATGTCTCTGGAGTAAGATCATTCATGGGACTTGCAGGTTACTACAGGAGATTTATTAGGATTCTCAAATATTGCACACCCAATCACTTCCTTGTAGAAGAAGGATGTGAATTTTCAGTGGACATCAGATTGTGAAATGAGTTTCCAACACTTGAAGTATTTATTAACAAGTGCTCCAATACTAAGGATTGTTGATCCAAATGAATACTTTATTGTATGCACTAATGCATGTAAAGAAGGGCTTGGTGGATTCCTTAGTTAGAGTGGGTATGTGGTGTGTTATGAATCAAGGAAGTTGAAGGAGCATGAAAGACACTATGCTACTGTAACACCCCAAGTTTTGAACCCCCATTTTAAATAATGTATTGTTACAATGTTGAGAGGCTAGGGTGCCCAAACAATTATTAAAAGGCCGGTGTGTAATGTCCCCAAGGCCAAGCCTTGTTGTAAATCATGTCTATGAAGTATAAAGCTTGTTTATGAACTGTAATTCAAGTTTATAAGGCTGGTGAGCCAAGTTATATAAGCTAGTGGGATTATGTGTTATTAGGCCAGGGAGCCTAAGTGTTGAAGGCCAGGAGCTTGATTTTTGTACATGTAATTATGCACAGTATTAATACAAAACATCTTTGCGTGTGGACCGACCACGATGAATGAATGATGGGGGACTAATCTTCCACAAAACTTGGGTAAGGGATTGGATGTTGGAAGGTTGGAAAGAGAGGCTAAGTGTGGAGCCTAGGGACTTAAGTCCTTGGGAATAATATTTTAATATTATCCCAAAAGCCATGTGAAATCTATGTTTTGTCCTAAGTTCTTGGGGAGGGATGCATGCAGCTTCATGGGTGACGAGTGTTGACCCAGGTGCATGTGGTTTAACCCAGGAAATGAGCTGTGTTGGGGGTTCTCTTTCCATTTCGTCGACTGTTGCATAGGAGGGGGGTGGGAATTTCTCCAACCATCACCTGAATCTGGGGTTCAACCTTCCAATTCCTCCATCCTCCATCTTTTTTGCCGCTGTGATTGAACCTCTATACACCTTACGCATCTCTAAAACCAAAGAGGTGAGTCTATTCCTTATTACTGGTTGGGAGAACTAAATGTTCTGTAATTTCCGAGTCATGCATCCTGTGTTGCTTTCCGGAAAGATTAACGCATCCTATAATCGCAAAGCCGCTCTATGATTTAGCACTGAGCATTTCCATTTCGGGTGTCCATACCCATTTTCCCAATTGATTGTTGTAGCCACGCAGTGTTGGACTGCGTGTGGCTTGCTGGCTAGTGTGAGGGAGGTGATTGTTTTTGAAGAGGTAGGTTACCAAGTCTGTGAGAGACTCTCTTCAGGTGAGAGAGTGCATGGAGGAAGTGAGAACTCATGGAAGGAGTCCTATAGCTACCATAGGGCTTGGAGACTTTCGATATGATCTGTTGTTGAAGCCCAAGGGAAGAGAGGTTAGCAGCCAATGGACTGTCTTGGTGAAAATGAAGGTGTATACTCCTGGGGTGGGACAGACATGTGGGGAATGAGAGTCTGTGGGCAGTGGGCATAAGTGGCTCCTGGGAGAGAATCCTTCTTCTGTGACTGTGTGTCTTCCTGTATTCCCTGCCTAGTCTAGGAATCCCTACCCAGTGGAGCTTAGTCCCAGCTCAGGGGTGACCTACTGCTGAGAGTGATGAGCAACACGATCTAATGCTGGGAGGTCTACATGCAGTTGGTGAATTACATCCAGTCTAAAATATAAGTATATACATGCATATAATTTCAATTAAATATGCATGTCTTTGATTCTAGCAATGTTTACATGTATTCTGCTATATTTGTGAATTATTGTTAATGCCATGGATTATGTATGCTAACGGTATTAATGTGCTTACTTTGTGTTTAACTATAATTAAGCAATTGTATTTCATAAGAATACATAATATGTTACAGTAGTGTTTTTCTGCATAGTAATGTTGGCTGAACCATGGGGTTGATGGTCGGGAACGTTACAGTATGGTATCAGAGCCTAGTTTCAACGTTGAGCCTAGATGGGCCGGATAAGTGGTCTTTGGACTGAGGTTTTGAGAAGAAATTGTGTCTGGAGGACTAATTTAAGACCTCTGAATGTTTTTGAGTGTCAACGGACTACTTGACCGTGTTACAAAGCTCAGGAGGTGTAGCAGTATTATAAAATTGTAGCTGGTGTGGTATATGGCCACAGGGAGAGAGAGAAATCCACACCAAAAGTGTTGGATCCATAGAATCTGTTTGGGAGGAAAGGAGAACCCTCACAACCGTCAAATCTGGAGAACGTGCACAAGGTTTAAAACCCTTTGGAGTTGCATAGGAGTGTGGAAATCACGATATGTGAAATCCCAAATTCGTCAGGACCGTCCATCAGAAAGGACGCGTGGAGAGTGATCAACCTTTCGCTGAATCGTGACTTGAAATGGTCTAAGGGTGAGTTCGTGAGAATTCACGAAATGCGAATTCACGATTGGATCAAAACCGTCGATCTAAGAGAGATCTTGATCGTTAATTGTCCAGGAAGAAATCGACATTTCAGGAATAGGGAGGACGAAGGTGGAAAATATTTCGACCTCGTGACACATGAAATCCCGATACGCGAAATGTCGATGAGATATGAGTCATCAGATCGTGGGGAATCAGGACCGTTGGATCAATTAGATGAAATTTCAGAAAGAGGGTACCAAGTCATTGGCCAGAAGTCCTTGAGAAGTAAAGTTGGATGGTTATAATTCTCTGTGGAGAATTTGTGAAATCACGAGGACCGTAAGATAGCCATAAGTTGCAAGGTGGTTAGTGGATGGAGAAACTCGCCACCCTAGGATCCAGAATAAATGTGGGTCATTGATCATGGTTGGTTTGATCCATTGGATCATTTCATCAATTCAGGGATCGTCAACTTGGAGCACAGGCCAAATTCTTGGTCACTCCAAGTCCTGAATCGCGAAAGAGATTAACATGGGTAGAATCGGACAGTGGAGCGCTTCCAGGAAGAAGTGTTGAAATCCTGTGAGCCGTTGGATCCAGCCAACTGGAGAGGAAGTTAGGGTTGAAGAGATTTGACATATGTAAGCTTAGGAGAGATCTGGACTGTCGGATTAGGGGAGGCTCACAGCCGTTGATCTCATACATGAATTCCCATATCGAAATTCGGGGATTGAAGTGACAAGAGATTTGGAGTCGCTGCATCATGAACTCCCAGTTCACGAAACTCTGAAAATATCTAGACCGTTGGATCTAAATCATCTAGGATCATAGGATCTCATACAAGAACTCGTGTATCGAAGTTCAGGGAATGGAGTGACCAGTGGTTTGGGTCGCTGCATTTTGAACTCCCAGTTACCGAAACCCCGAAACCTGAAGTCCTGAAGTCCCGAAATATTTGACGACGGAAGAACCATAGCGTATTTTTAACCGTTGGATGTTGGGTAAACGTAGACCATCGATCCACCCAATTTACGCGAATTCGGTAAATCAAAACTTCGGGAGATAGATCTGTGTACCTTAAACTCTTCAAAGGTCGAAAGCCCGAGTAGCACCTAGTAGTCTAGCATTTGGTCACTGCCTTTGGTTATGAGGGTAGGGGCTAAGAAAGAGGGTGCTATCACTTGAAAATTATAGAGTTGAGCAGAACTCAGAAAATATGTGAATTCAGAGCATTTTCTTAAATCAAAATGGTTTTGAATGTGTGGAATTTGCTAAGAATGATGACCTGACAAATCCATGTTGTCTTCACATGTGTTTGCAGAAGCTTAGCAAGTGCCAAAACCGAATAGGGTTGTCGTTGAGAGTAGAGAATGGAAGAGGTGTGGATTGCCTCCAATTCAGAGAATGAAAGAGAAGGAAGAAATGTCAACTTGGGAGTCGAAGGATCAAACTCTAATGGGCAAGGAAAAGAGATGGATAAGGAAGGAAATATGATGAAAATCATTGAAATATTGCAGAAAGATGCCAAGGATCATCGATATTATAGTTGAACGCTCATGAAAGTCGGGGATAGGCAGGGTGAATTCAACTTAGGGATGTTGAAGAGTCTAGAAAGAATAGAAAAGAAATTAGAAAAGGAGAGTAACTCAAGAAAGACAGAGAGTCGTAGGACCCATTAGAGGAAAACAATATCAAGAAGTGTCAACAGACATCGTTGTCGCTCCCCAAAGCAATTCAGTACGGAAGCACAAAGTAGTTCAAGCCCATCTCCTACTAGAAAGCATGGGAGATCTGGGATGGATGAATTGAAAGGGGAAATGAACAAGATCAAGCCTCTAATGTTTGATGGAGAACATAAGAAGGAGGAAGATGTCAAAACTTGATTGATTGGTATGAGGAAATAGTTTCAACTGTAGAATTATTCCTCTCATGCATAGGGCATGATTGCCATATATCAATTGAAGGGAAAGGCATCCATGTGGTGGGATCAACTTGTGCAGGTGCAACACATCAGGGAAAGGGACATCACATGGAAAGAATTCAAGAGGTATTTCGAAAGGAAATACTTGACTAAAAGATATTATGACATA
>JASDQU010106109.1:254057-266116 GCA_032191745.1 Picea mariana
TTCACCATTTCTCAAGAAGTCATTCCAGGATGCAGGTTTCCTTGTTTTTTGCCAAAAGATTGAAGAATTCGGTTTCAGTGATAAATTAACAAGCACCTTTTCTACCAGTATAAGGAGGGATAAGGTAACCATTGCAGTGTTTTTTTTTACTATTTCAGCAGAGGTTATTTCTATATCCACTGGGATCCCAAACCATGAAGAGATCTAGTTCAAAAGGAGAGACCTAGATATTGAAAATTATAAGATGTTTTTGAAGCCTCCATACAAAGCTGCTCCAAAGCATATTTTTCCTTTTAGACACTTGCTTGATAAGTATACCCCTCTCATTAAGATTATCATGAAATCTTTCACATGTGAGGGTAGGTTTTATAGGATATATCAGTACCATGTTAGATTACTGATGCATTTCACCAGTGTTAAAGATCTTAACCTACCTCATTACCTCTACAGAAGCTTGGTCAAATTGACAAAACATGTACATAGAAAAGGGAAATATCACCATGCAAGCTTGTTCCATCATGGCTCGGTGAAAATCATTTTTTCCATCATCTTACACAGGTCAACTTGTCTTTGGAGGGATTCATGAATTCATCTTCACTTTTGGCTACTCCAATTCAATCAAGTAGTCAATCTACACCATTGACTTCACCAAGACATCAAGAAGTGGGATCCACAAGCAAACCTGTAACAAGAAAACCTAGGGCTGAGGCGACTAAAGCATGTACTAGAGGAAAGAGGCTGATGTTTTCTCCTGGAAGTGTGGAAAAGGCTCATCCTACATCAGTGGAAAAAGACACATCAACACATTAGCATGAGGCACCATTGCAAGAGGAAGAACAATTACATTTTGACACTGACATGGTAGACTTAGAGATGAATTAGGAGGAAAATCCATTAGAGAAAATTATAAAAGAGAAGGAAGCTGAAATCAGGGAGCTAAAGGAAAAACTATCAAAGGAAAACTTCATGATTACATTTCTTCAGTAGGAGAATAGGCACCTCCAAGTAAAACAACTTTTTCTTAGCAAACCCAAGGTAAATTTGGAGAAGGAGGATGGTAAAGGTAAATCCGTGATTGATGTTGATGATTTTGAGGATAAATAAGTGCAAATCAAACAAAGGAGGCCAAGAACAAGAGTTGTGAAGAGGTAGGAAGAGAAAGAAACTGAAGCATCTCCATCTCTCGGTCAAGAGGATTTTGATGATTTGATTGTAGAAGAAATTGAGAAAGATAAAGAATTTTGGCTTGACAAGGTGAATTTTCACATAGAGAATCTTCTTGAGAAGGATAAAAGGAACAATAATCTTTAGAGGCACATGGCCATGCATTATTGCACCAGAAACAAGATTTCTCAAATCAGGATCAAGCAATTGAAAAAGAAATTAAGGAAAACCCTAATTAAGTAAAAGAAGAAGGATAAGCTTGATTTGTTGACTGAGGCTTCTCTTGTTTCCTATTACATCATTTTAAAACTTCAAGGGGCAAGATTGGATCATTTTTGAAGAAAATTTTGAAAATTTTGAAATTTTGGTGTCTTTTGGCTAAAACAGGAAAACACAGTCAGCCAAAAGCACAACATTTTGGTGTTGTGATTTTCCCTCAGGGATCCAAATCACCAAAAACTCTACATAATTAGATATATTATGACCTACACATGTCATCTATCTAGTTTTTGTTCCTTGTCATCTTTTAGGGTGGAAGAAAAATGCTAAAAACAGGCTAAAAAACCACTTACTGCCACTATTTTCACCCTGGCATTGCGCTTTTGGAGTGACCCTGGGAGAATCCATTTTTCCCAACCTTGGAGAGGACATTTTTCTTGATTAAGGAATCTATGGACAACTAGACATCCTAGGATTTCCAATGGTACCTTCATATTAACATTTAGAGTACAGGTAGTCACTCGCAATTTCCCTGCAATTTGGCGTTGTGCTTTTCCTAGATGGCGCTGTGTTTTTCCCTGAATGTGTTGCGCTTTTCCCTGGAGGTCATATTTTCGAGTTTCTTCGGTCAAACTTAGTTTCTCATGATGTAATTTCTCTTTATTTGAGTTGACATGATGTAGAGGAATGTAAAATGAGTTTGTTAATGTAATTTTGATATAATTATGAAGGTCATTTATGATAGAAAGGTCACTCAAAGGCTAAAAGGACAGTTTGTTTTGACCTCCTCCCTAGTCTTAGGTTTGGTTAGAGAAATTTGTGTGAGATGTTCCTATCAAGAGGGATTCGACCACTGAGAGAGGGGAAGATGGTTTTGGTCTATATGTATCTAGTTTGCAGTCAGATTTAGGGTTGGACATCAGGGCGTAGAAGGCTTGGAGCTTTGTGTACAGTTTATTTTTGTAGAAATACAAGGCCAGTTGCAGCTATTATATAGGGATTCATGTGGTATGATTTCGTGGAAGTTTGTTTCTTCTGTAATTCACTTTTATGAATGATTAATTCTCCTTCTTTCCATATCTTTGTTTTCAGTGATCTTCCTATAAGATGTTAAACATAATTCACAAAGTTTATGATCTGTTTTGGTAGGAATTTCATGTTTATGTTATTCATGTTCTGATAAATTAACTCATGCTTGTCATGCTCATTTTGAACCTTTGATTTTCCACCCTACACTACAATTGACCACCACAAAGTGTCATTGAACATACCTTTCATTCCCCTTTGTATCCCTACAACTGAATTTTTTTAGATCTGACCTAGTTTCCTTGGCCTCTCCTCCTAATCCAGCTAAAACCCTAAATTTCAAAACCCTAGAGCTCAGATCTAGCCTAATATCCTTTTACCCTCTTCAGTCATATTTTCACTGTAATATCATAGAGAGATCCCTCTCTGATTTGGTAGGGCTAGCTACCAAATCCTAAGTGGTTCAAGGTTACCTTCGTCGGTTTCCATTCTCAACCTTGGGACACTGTGGAGGATAACATTTTTGGCACCGTTGTCGGGGATGAAATATCACATCTTCCCTGGGATTTCATGACAGATTCATTGAGATATAGGCCTGTGAGTGACAGGACTTAGTTTTCAAGAAGGTTGACTCAAATTTGCAGAGCCAAAGTGTAGTTTTCAGAACTGGCTCCTAAAAAGTTTACAAGATCAAACCGTGATCCTAATCCACCATCTCTGGTTGAATACCCTGAGAGGATCATGAGGAAACAAATATCACAACTCCAACAAGTTGACTCAAGTTCACCATCACTGGTAAGATATATTTCACTTCCTGTTGATTTGACTATTCTACAAGATTTACCTTTCGACATCAAGTTTGAGCTTTCATTGTTCAAAACTAAATCTGAAACTTCACTTTCAGGAAATAGTAAATGATATTGTAAAAATTGAATTGATTCCACCATCTTTAGAGTCTGCATATGAAATTGATAGGAAGGTTTGGTCCCATTTCCAAAAGTTTCAAAAATTGGCCAATAACTTACTATACACTTCTGAGAAAGCCTATATTCATTATCAACAAGAAATATTTTTTTACCACTACATACTTACCTTCATCATCTCATTCAGCTGCTGCAACATCTTCCACTCCTTATTCATCACTTCCTCTAAAGAAACCTCCTCAAACAGTACCTCTTATTGTTACTCCTGCACAACCTTCCACAACATTCATAGCGAGATTTGCCCCTTTAATATTACCTTCCTAGCTCACTGATTTACCTCAAGGGTATGGTCAAAGGATCCCTCTATTTGATGGGAAAACAAAGGTTATATCCCTACAACATATGTTGAAGGTCATTTATTTCATCGATCTTGAAGAGATCGACAATGATGATGCAAAGATGAGGGTAATTGCCCAAAGTTTTTCAGGAGATGTGAAGACATGGTTTCGTAATATAACTCCAAATTCAGTTGCAAATCCTCAGCAGTTGACTGATTTGTTTTTATCCAAATGGGAAGAAAAGAAGAATCCACTTCAGATTATTTATGAATATGATGCTTTGAGAAGGAATCCCAATGAGTCCGTGCAAGATTTCACCGCCCGATTCAACAAGATCTATAATTCAATTCCAAATGACATCAAGCCTCTTCCTGGCTTGGCTTTGCTACATTATCTGGATGCTTTCCATCCCAATATGGGTTATCAACTGAGAGAAATAGGTCCTACAACTCTCGAAGATATGTAGAGAAATGCATGGAGTGTGGAGACGAATTTAATGATCAAGAAATCAAAAATGAAAACAGAAAGAAGGGTAACAATTAAAGAGGATCCATCTACTTTTTCAGATGGTAATTTGGACTCTTTGATCAGAACTATGGAGAAGATGATGGATAGGATGACAGTATCATACATGCAAGTAGAAAATCAGATCCATAATCCTAATTTCCGAGGACAACAACAGCAGCAAACTCAGCTCAGAATCAAGCAACGAGAGCAGAGAGGTCAGGATGAACAAGCACAACAACAAATTAGAACACCACTTCAACAAAACTATGCTCAGGAAATTGAGGAAGAAAGAGAGATTCTTGAAGAGAACCATCTTTTCGATAATGATGGGCAGCCTGTTTTCTTAACCGAAGATGAAGAATACACTCAAGAACTTGAGGCTGATTAATCTGATGATCAAAAATTTGTTTCGTCAAATGATGATATGATAACAACAGAGACGGAATATTATCAGAGAGGTTTCCAAAATGCCCTTAGATCTATGCAAAGGCAATATAATTTGAGGAACATAAATGTGCCTATCACTTCAAATCAGAAGAGGCCAACTTCTCCAAAGGATACTCAGCCCCAAAAACTGACCTTTACAAATCAACAAAAAGACAAGGATCCTGTTGCTACTAACCAGAAGAAGAGAAATGAGGCATCAACCAACAATCCAAAGAAATATAAGGAAACACAAACTACGGGTCAGAGAAAGGAGATTCCCGCCAAAGAACAGTCTGAAAGGAAGGATGTCACTTCCAAAGAGGTAGAAAAATATCCCAGTCTGTTTAGTTTAGAGAATGAAATTTCCAAGTTGAAAGTTTCCATTCCTTTAACTGAACTTGTAAATAATGATCAGTATAAGTTTCATGTAGCTAAGATGCTCAAAGTAGACCAAACATCTAATATGGTCAATGTTAGCGATGATCACCCTGAGTAGTTTTTTGGCCCAGCCATAGATGGAAATGTACCTGATAGTGAAGTGCCACCATTATACCTCAGTCTTAGAGTCCGTGATTTCATCCTTCACAATTCCATGTTAGACTCTGCATCATCTCACAATCTCATGCCGAAATACATAACGGACAAGTTAGGATTATACATTACTCTCCCATATCATGACCTCTATTCCTTTGATTCTGGTAGAGTGAGGTGTCTCGGTCTCATTAAAGACTTGGTAGTGTCTCTTGATCAGATTCCCCAAAATAATGTCTTGATGGATGTGGTTGTGGTTGATATCCCTCCAAGGTACGGGATGTTTCTCTCGCGATCATGGGGAGCAAAGTTGAAACACTTTGCAGCTCGATTTCTCATATGCTACTATACCGGTGTTCAGTCAGCTCATAAAATTGTACCGGGAAACAAAGATGAAGTGTATGATTAGCGGCAAAGATAAAACGAATAATCACCCTATACTCTCTGTACATACCGACTTAGAGTCTTTTATTTTGTTTAATGATGATAGTCCAGTTGATATAGATAGTCAACTAGTAGAGAATGAGAAAATTTCAGAAACTTCAGGTAGTGTTTGAGAAGTTTTCAATGCAGAAAAGATGGAACAAAAAGTAAATGATTTGTAGCCAAGTACATCAACTGAGCAACCAATAGAATCAGTGAAATAAACAGAGAATGTTGAGATAGCAGATCAACAAACATAAAATAAAGATCAACCATCCAAATTTGAGCTTCCGGATGAAGAAAAGAGTCTTTGGACTATGGATTTTGATGGAGCGCTGGGAAAAGAAGGAGATGGAATAGGAATTTGGATTCGGATAACCTTCGGCATTGGCAAGTGCTTCAATATGAAAAGAAAGTTAACAATTTTATGCAAATGGAGGAATGTTTTGCCACTTCTAATATTGATGATGTATTTGATGATCAGGGAATTAATGCTACAGAATTAGAGGTGTTACAACTGAAAGACAATTCCATTCCAAGAGGTCTTGTATCTTTGGAAGAGTTCTTTGATCAAGATGATGTCGCGAAGAAACCGACAATGGTCCCTGCTGAAGCAGGAGTTGAAGATATCAACATTGACACGGTTGAGAAGCCAAAGATGGTGAAGTTGTCAAAATCCTTAACACCAGAAATGAAACGTAAATACACAACACTATTGGCTGAGTTTTCAGATGTGTTTGCATGGGATTAGTCAGATTTGAAGGTTTATGATAAAAGTATAATTCAACACACTAATCCTATTACACCCAATAAAAAGCCTAAAATCTCAAGAGGATCAATCCGAGATTGTTGCCATCAATTGAGAAAGAGGTAAACAGGTTGTATAAGGCTGGTATCATTATCCTTTTTCGCTTTTCTAATTGGATGTCAAATTTGGTTCCAGTTAGAAAAAACGATAGGTGAGATTCGTTTATGTATTGATTTTCAAAATTTGAACAAAGTGTCCTTGAAGGAAAATTATCCTATCCTAAGATGGACCACATCTTACACAGGGTAGTTGGTGCCTCTAGAATGTCATTGCTTGATGGGTACTTATGGTACAATAAAATTTTAATGCATCCAAATGACCGTGAGAAGACAGCTTTTACGACACCGTGGGGTACTTTTATGTACGCCAATATGCCTTTTGGGATGAAAAATGTAGGAGCCACATTTTAGCGAGCGAGCGATGGATATCACTTTTGAAAAAGAAAAGTATGTATTTTTGGTTATTTACCTTGATGATTTAACAGTTTTATCTCAAACAAATGAATATCACTTGCATCATTTGAGGATTGTCTTTCAAAGGTGCAGAAAATTCGATATTTCGCTGAATCCCAAAAAGAGTTTGTTTGCCATGGAATAAGGTAAGTTACTTGGGCATATCATATCAAAGGATGGAATCCACATAGATCCCTCAAGGATTGAAGCAATCCAACATTTGGATTCCAAGAAATAAGAAAGAAATCCAATCCTTTAATGGTAAGATTAACTTTTTGAGGAGGTTCATTCCTAACCGCACTGAGCACTTATGGGAGATAACTAATATTTTAAAGAAGGACAATGAGGTAAAGTGGTCCGAAGATGCTAAGAAATATTTCAATTCAGTCAAGTTTTCTTTGTCCCATGCACCAATTTTAATTAGCCTTGATTATACTATGGATTTTATTATTTTTTCATTTTCTTATGAGCACACATTGGTTGTTGTCCTAATGAAGAAGAAGAATCTAAAATCAAAAGAGCCAATTGCATTTTTCAGTAGAACCATAAGGGATGCAACACTAAGATATAGCATCATTGAGAAACAAGCCCTAGCACTTGTGAAAGCTTTGAAGGATTTTCGGGTGTACATTCTTCACTCGCGTATTGTTGCTTATGTTCCAAGTGCAGCAGTCAAAGATGTTTTGATGCAACCTGACCCTGAAGGTAGGCGCGAAAATGGATTTCTGCAATGTTGGAATATGACCTTGAAATTAAGCCAATGAAGATGATAAGGGGACAAGTTTTGGCGAATCTTATGGCATAGTCCAATTTGCATGCTCTAAACATCAATCTCATCGCCGCAGTTTTCGATGAAGAAGTGGTTGATTCGACACCTCGGGTATCACATATTTTCACTTCATCTCCTTGGTATTTAGACATTGTCTATGTACTTCAGCATTTGAATCCTTCACCGAAAGTATCAAAGAGTAAGAGTAGATCATTAAAGTTTAAAGCTCTGACATACTATATTCTTAATGATGCATTATTTTGGAAAGATCCGAGAGGAGTCTTGTTGAATTGTTTAGTCGAAAGCGAGGCAAAGGAGGTAATGAATGATTTTCACAAGGGGTATTGTGGTAGTCATCTCTTTTGGAAGACCACAAAAAACAAAATATTGAGGGTTGGATTTTGTTAGCCGAGTTTATTTTCAGATGTTTACAAAATTTTCATGAGTTTCCATGAATGTCAGATTTTTTAGGGAAAGAGGAAGTTGCTACCGCTACCCTTGCATCCCATTTCAATTCAAACATCGTTTCAGCAGTGGGGTCTTGATTTTATCGGTGAGATTCACCCTTCATTTTTAGCTCAATACAACTGGATCTCGACAACAACCAATTATTTCACGAAATGGATCGAGGCCATCCTCACCAGGAAGGATACAGATGCGGTAATCATTCAGTTTATTGAGTCTAATATTTTGTCACGATTTGGTTGCCCGCAAAAAATAATCATAGAGAATGAAGCTGCTTTTAAATACAAAAAGATGATCGATTTCTGTGATAAGTATCATATGAGGCTCGGACACTCAACATAATATTATCCACAAGGTAATGCGTTGGCTGAATCTTCTAATAAATCATTGGTAAATATCATCAAAAAAGTTGTTGGAAGAAAATAGGAAGAATTGGCACAAGATGTTGATCAATTCTCTATGGGAGGATAGAGTAAGCACTAAGAAATCCATAGTTATGTTACCTTTTCATTTGGTATATGGAGTGGATACTATTTTTTTGACTTCTCTTGTTTTCCCGGTCATGAAAATTTTGCAGGAAGTAGACAGTGAGCCCAATAATATTCAATGAAGAATCAATCAGATGATTCATTTGCAGCAATCCCGAGAGGAAGTATTTCAGAATACTACAAATCTTTAAGAGAAGATCAAAAATATATATGAAATAAAAACAAAGGCAGATGATTTCAGTGTGGGAGATATAGTTCTCTGATGGGATGCCCGGAACTGGGAGAAAGGAAAGCATGGTAAGTTTGAAAACCTACGGAAAGGACCATACAAAATTTTGGCTTTCAGAGGGAAGAATTCCTTTGTTTTGGAAGAACTTGATGGAAAATATTTTTTAGGAGGACCAGTCAATGGTAGGATCCTCAAGCACTACATCGCCTGATTTTTCAGAAATTTCTCGTTTTCATTGTACATACCAGTTTATTTTGTTGCCAAGTGTCAAGGAGTTGAAATGGAATCTTGAAGCCCGAGGTGAAGGCCATAAGGTTTCTTTGCTCAGCTATTGTTTCAAAAAGTTTTTCAGTTCATTTAAGTTTGTTAAGTCATTTCAGTTTGTCGAGTTATTTCAGTTTCAAGTCTTTCATTTATTTTTTACTCCATGCCCAATGGATGAGGCTACTTGGTCTACGATGTTCTTGACACTTCCTAAGGAGGTTCCATTCCAAGCTAGATCCAATGTTAGTGTTTGTCAGTCGTGTTAGTCACTAGTGATCAAATTATTCTCTTTCATATGGTTGATACAGTCCTAGGGTAAATTTTTATAGTTTCAAGGAGTTTTCAAATAAAAATTTGATCATTGGTTAGTATAGATAGGTCATTACTACTCCTTTCATCTTCATGGTCAATAAATCTTATCATGGTCAGGTCATTATTTCTTGGAAGAATGTCTTGTTCATCTTGGTCATCATTATGGTTATCATTTCATATAGTGTCATCATTAGGTCATATTGTTAAAAGTCATCTAAATAGGTCATGTAATAATCAAAATCACCATTAGAGGGAGTAGTAATAGGGAAAAGTGTTATCTTATGATCTATAAAAGCATTTTGATCTTTATTAAGATGTAAATATGTGTAATAAGGTTTGAAAGTTGCAGTACACAAGCAATCAAGTCAATTTGTGGAAAGACAAGGTGGGTCTACATCACCACCTAAGATAAAAATCGACTTCTGACCATTAAAAATACCAACAAAGCATGTCAATTTCTCTTTGATCTCTCATAATATATCTCTCCACCATCGAATTTCATCCCAGCCCTCAGAGAAACCAAATTTCAACTTGGAAAGCCAAATTTCTCAGTTGCGTTGTGCTTTTCTCCAAGGTGTTGGGTTTTTCTCCAGGAAGAAAAATATTTCTTCTCCAGCAGTTTGTTCATTATCTACAGGTTTCATCACATCAAAATCAAGTAAGTGGGTTACATTTTTCCTTCATCTACCTTTCTTTAGCTTCATTTCATGCTTGAAAGCTCAGAAAATCACCCTCTCGTAGGGTTTTCTATGTTTTTTGTCACAATGTGTCTTTGGTCCATTTGTGAAAAACCATGAAATTCATGATCATGAACCCCCCTTCACCTTACATACACCTTCCTTGACACTTCCCCTCATCCCATTCCCTCATTTTATTCATTTTCCTACAAACCCTAGCCTACACTACACTTTCCTAGGCTAGGATTGTGTTTTGCATTTTTATACTCTTTCCCCTCACTCATTTCCCAATTTTTCACCTCCCTAAACTCCCTAACATCTATCCCTACCCCCCTAAAATTTCCCAATAATTTAGACACCCTTAAACTCATTCATCTCCCTCCATTCCTAAAACTGCCCAAAATCCCTTGTTTTCCTAAGACTAAACCCTAATTTCCCTTCCTAGTGATCTAGGGTTTCACATGGATTCAAAGACCACTGACCAGAGGAAGCATAAAGTAGGTCATATCATCAGATATGAATCCACCAGAGTACAGGATATCATGGCTTCACCATTTCTCAAGAATTCATTCCAGGATGCAGGTTGCCTTGTTTTTTGCCAAAAGATTGAAGAATTGGGTTTCAATGATAAATTAACAAGCACCTTTGCTACCAATATAAGGAGAGATAAGGTAACCAATGCAGGGTTTTTTTTTACTATTTCAATAGAGTCCATTGCTATAGCCATTGGTATCCCAAACCATGGAGAGCTCTGGTTCAAAAGGAGAGACCTAGATATTGAAAATTATAAAATGTTTTTGAAGCCTCCATAGAAAGTTTCTCCAAAGCATATTTTTCCTTTCAAACACTTTCTTGATAAGTATTCCCCTCTCATGAATATGATCGTGAAATATTTCACATGTGAGGGTAGTTTTTCTAGGATATATCAGTACCATGTTAGATTACTGATGCATTTCACCGGTGTTAAAGCTCTTAACCTACCTCACTACCTCTACATAAGCTTGGTCAAAATGGTAGAAAAAGTACATAGTAAATGGAAAGATCATCATGCAATCTTGTTCCATCATGGCTTGGTGAAAATCATTGTTTTCCATCAACTTACAGAAGTCAACTTGTCTTGGGAGGGATTGATGCATTCACCTTCACTTTTTCCTACTCCAATTCAATCAAGCAGTCAGTCTACACCATTGACTTCACCAAGACATCAAGAAGTGAGCTCCACAAGAAAACCTGTAACAAGAACACCTAGGGATGAGGTGACTAAAACATATACTAGAGGAAAGAGGTTGATGTTTTCTCTTAGCAGTGTGGAAAGGGCTCAATCTACATCAGTGGAAAAAGAGACATCAACACATCATCATGAGGCACCATTGCAAGAGGAAGAACATGTACATTTTGACACTAACATGGAAGACTTAGAGATGCATGAGGAGGACAAGTCATTAGAGAAAATTATAAAAGAGAAGGAAGATCGAATCAGGGAGCTAAAGGACAAACTATCAAAGGCAAACTTCATGATTACATTTCTTCAGTAGGAGAATAGGTAGCTCCAAGTAAAACAACTTTTTCTTAGTAAACCCAAGGAATATTTGGAGAAGGAATATGGTAGAGGTAAATCAATGATTGATGTTAATGATTTTGAGGATAAATAAGTGAAAATCAAAGCAAGGAGGCCAAGAAAAAGAGGTCTCAAGAGGTAGGAAGAACAAGAAACCGAAGCATCTCCATCACTCGGTCAAGAGGATTTTGATGATTGGATTGCAGCAGAAATTGAGTAAGATAAATAATTTTGGCTTCATAAGGTGAATTGTCACTTAGAGAAGCTTCTTGAGAAGGATAACAGGACCAATAAGCTTCAAAGGTATATGGCCATGCATTATTGCACCATATAGAACTCTTCTTCATATTCTTCTTCAGAGTCTTCTTTATCAGAGTCTTCTACTGCCATGAATAGAACTCTCCCTGTTTCACTGTCACTGACTTCATCTTCATCTGATGATGAGATGTCTTCTTTGGTGCAAAATTTTTTCTTGAAAAC
>JASDQU010106109.1:274865-285433 GCA_032191745.1 Picea mariana
TAAGACCCTACTATCACCTGGTTATCATTTGACATGAGTTAGTCTTTCCATGCAATCTACTTAACATGAATTAAATGGTTGAAGAGAAACTCACTAAAAATATACTTATAGTAAATGCGTAGGTTCTTACCTCTCATATCATCATCTCTCTTCCCATGAATTCATTCCTACATTCATTTAAATGATAAAAATAAAAACTAATGCCTTTTCGTAATTCCCCAACAATGGTGACAAAAAATGTCAGCTGGTTCAATTAGGTGAACTCTACTACATTAAATCATCAACCTAGGGTTCATAAACTGATGAAGTGCATAAAAACTATATGCAAGCATTAGCTTCCAATATATCCCTAAATGATTATTGATACAAAAGGAAAGTTGTTCACTATTTAGCTGTAGAAACAGAGTCACTGCTTTAGCTGCAGAAAACCAAGTAACTATTCATTGTTTAGCTACAGAAACAAAGTTTTCTTTAGTTGAAGAAAGAACAGATTATTTGCAAATGATGAAAATAAAGACACAAGGATAATTCTAACACTTAGGATAATCAATATACTAGACTTTTAATAACATTCTTTCAATCATCTAAAGCAATGAGAGCTCCTGCTATGGAAATAACAATCAATTTTTCAATTGATGTCTGATGTGTTAGTTTCCTTGTGTAAACAAAAATGAATGAATTTTCATAAAGAGAAATGAACAAAAACGTAAGTCACACAAATGAATAAGTAAAAATTACCAACAAAAATGTAAATGAGTAGTGCACTCCTCCTCAGGGGGCCCTCCTAGCTCAGGGAACACTACTTAGAAAGGAAGGTATATAAGACTGAACTTATAAACTCATGAATTGATCAACAACCAGATATTGATACATTAATTCAAATGGAAATATTAGTTTTACAATAGTTTGATATGAAAATATGTATGTTCCTATGAAGGTCTAATAACCCATATTTATGCATTACATACAATATCTTAGATCCACAACCCATGGATCCTCAAACCGGTCACAACAACATTTTTTGAGAAAATTTGGTTAAAATAATTAAGCATATCTCCCAAATATTTCCATCTTTGATAAATATGTCTACATGGAACCTAAATGGGCTCGTCCTTCCCAAAACCCATGTCTCATATTTCTATGATTTTTCTTCATATTCTCACAATTGAACCCACAAAATCACTACCTGGAAACTGATGCGAGTTGAAAGAAATATTTGACCAAGAGGTGGAGCTTCATGTTGTCGACCTGGGCATGATCTAATGGACACATAATCATATCGTACTTTATATATGAAAATTACATGTGGTTGACTCTCATTTGGAAAAGTGGAAGTATGAGAATCAATGATGACAGTAGCAAGAACTGACGTGGCTTAGATATGTTTAGGCTTGGAAGAATTGAACTATGGATACATACTTCATCAACCATCATTAGTAAACCAATCATAATCCTATTTAATTCATTAAAAACAAGGAAATTAATGACAATTAACCACATAATTCTTGGAAGTTTGTATTTGTGCATTTCATGAGGAAATAAGATAAAAATGGAAATGGATGGATGGAAGGAAAGGTGAAATGATCAGAAAAGAAGTAATTTTAATGGTGCAAAAGGTGTCAAATCAATGACCCAACACCAAGGATATATCTATAAGCCATAGAAATTAAAGGTCATTTGATATCGGTACCTAGATGAATACTCTTCCTATATCATGATTTATGGTGTTACATAGACACCCCATTTTTGGCACCCAAGGTTTTGAGGAAGTTGCATGCACGACAAAAATCAATATTGTGCATGCCAAACCATTTTTTTATTATGAACAAGGAATAAAGAAGAGACTACATGTAGACCAAATCTAACTGTATATTTGGGAACATTTTGTAAATGATTTCCATAACAAATTGAAGAATAATGGCCAAGGATATTGATGAGTTGAGAAGGTATTCATGATCACCATTCTCAAGGAAGATATGGGGAATGCATACAGACATGTAAAGTGTGTGGGATTCTTGTTCACTAGAGAGAGTGGAGCAGAGAGAGAGAGAGTTTGATGTACAGTTTTTTATAAGTATTTCATGTGTCTATAATAGAGCTAGAACTGTGTAGGAATAAAGAAAAGAGGCTAGAGTGAATGGTCCATATATCTGCTATGACTTTTGTATCCAAATGTATATGAAATGAATGAAAGAAATGTGAATTCATTTCTCTCTACATTTTGATGTATGTTATGGTTTGAATGTATATCTGTGTTACTTTCCGATGCATATCATCGTGTTACTTAGTTATGAATGATTGAATGCATTTATACCTGAGAAGTTTTCCTCTGTGTGTTGTCCCTTCACATCCGACACAACACTAAGGGTCTTTGTAATTCTGATGGCATCTCATATGATACCTTCTTTGGTACTCAACTGAATATTGAATATGTGTGCGCCTTGGGGTTTTTTTGGTCAAGCTTGATGAACCCTAGGTATTCAACCCCCTAGTGAGGAGAGTGTAGAGATCGAAAAAATGGTTATGTTGTCATGACCTGAAGGTTTTGTATTTCATGATGAAGGGGAAGAATGAGGTGGACACCTTATTTGGAGGGAATACAAGACTGGATATTTAAGAAGGAAGACAAATTTGCACAATGAAAAACCAAGAACTTGATAACCAATGTCGAAAGTTGGAAGAAAAGGTATATCTATATTGATTTGCATGAAGTTTTCTTTGCTAAGTTTCCATGTTTATTGTATGAATTTTTAAAGAGGTAGACAACCATTAACATTGCACTAGGAGCCCAAGAACCACTGGTATGGGACCAAAATATAGTTAATAGATTGAAATTAGTGTATAATAACTGGGCTCGAGCGGTTGAATTTTGGTTTGATCGGGTTATGGAAGAATACATCATTGAGTTCACCATCAAATACAATGATTCTTTTAGCGAGGATGAAAGAAAATTTGTGGTCATTCCTACAAAGAGACTGTTGGAGGAAATCCCCCTTGTGGATAAAGATGTTGTTTGTAGAGAAGGGGTTGATGCACATGGAGATTGATAGGATGGTCGAGTGGACCCCCTTGTGTAGAGGGGGGGATGGAAAGAAGGGGGAGAAAAGAGAGAGAGAATGGATCCAATGGGAGGGATTCAGAAGATGATGCAATGAGATGAGAAGAAAATGGACCCATAATAGAAGAGGCGGAAAATATCCAAAAGATACAGAAGAAGAGTGGAGACAAGGAGGAAAGAAGAACAAATGAGAAAAAAGAAGATAGAAAGGGGTGAAGGATGAGGGTTCAAACCCATAATGAAGAGAAAGGGGACTACACTAGAAGGATTTGCAGGAGACAACTTTGTGCCAGAGAGAAGCACAAAAGTAGAGATGTCGTCAAAGTGGCATTGTGTCAGGAGTAAAGTATCAAGTGAGGATACCAGAAGTAATGGGAGTAGGGTTGGAGAAGAGAAAGTTAGATTTTCTTGGCTCTTAATAGATGTAGTCACATCAAAATAATATGAGGTGTAAAGTAGCAGCACCGACATGGTACAAGATGGCGATGGACCCCTCCAAGAAGGGAAAAAGGATTTATCCATTGTGAATGGTCTTGTGTGGCTATAGGTAGGAAGATCTTTGGGATCCCTCACCAAGAATAATGAGAGAATATGGAGGAATTCCCTCTTTGAACCACCCCTCTTGCACATTTGTAATCAAAAAGAAGCAAACAAAGAAAGTGCAGAGATGGGAGTAGAAGAAGAAAGAGTATAAGAAAGTAGAAGAGAAGACACAAGTGAAGAAGAGGTCAAAGTCAAAAATACTTTGAGAGGAAGAGTTTCGGTATTAGTATCCATATCACCCAAAACTAGAATTCAATCAGAAGAACACATGCTAGGTTGAGTATGGCGAACCAAGACATGACTCTAACTCTACTCGTGTTCCATCAGATGGGCAGAGATGATGCATAACAACATTGGTTTACGTGTGAAGCTATATGGTATGTGAAGAGAATCATGAACAAAGAGTCAAAGATGGTGTAGCTAGAGACCACCTTTAGGGATAGATCTATGATGTGTTATTAGGTAAAATCATGAAGCTGGGTAACACTTTCATGACAACCGGGTCTCCAAAATTCCTAGCGGAAATGTTTCGGCTAAAAAAATGTTGCTAGGAATTTTTTTGGCCAAAAATTTGCACGTCAAATTTAACTGTGCCCTTGAAATTCATGTACAATGTTTTTCGGATGAATTATTTTCCCATGGTAAGCATATTTCTGTCGAAAGACTTTTCAGCTGAAATGTTTGTTTTTAACGGATTTCATTAAAAACTAGGTTTCGGCCGAAAGAATATTTCGACTGAAAACCTGAAAATGGGACTGTTTGCAGGAAACTGCAAATTCTCTCCATCTTAATTCATCTTTGGAGGTAGAAGACTCCTACAAATACTCAGAATTTAGTTTCAGCATTGATACCAACATTTTTGAAATTGAATCTACTTTTATTGGGTATAATTTGTTTTCATTTTCATTGTTTTTATCTAATTTTATTTAATTTTTTAAAAACATCACTACATAATATCTTTAGATGAGATTATGATTCGGTGAAATGAAAAATCCATATCTCTAAAAATACACAATGAACAATTATGGAAATTTTTTATTCATAATCCTTAAACTGTTCTCTTCAAAAGGGTATTTTTAGATTTTACTTTTAAGTAAAAATTAATATAGATACATGGTGGAGGAAAACATGTGTTTAAAATCTGTAACTTTTTCAGATTGGTCAACTTCAAAAAATTCTAGAAATTATAATATTCATCCATTAGATTCAAAACTATAGTCATCACAAAATAGAGTCTCTGTATATTGCTGCAGTATATTTCATTTGTCAAAAACAAAAGTTTAATAATGGATACATTGTTGTGGGAAAAAATAACTCATTATATTTCCCTTCATTTTTAAGGAACATACTGTCAAACAATTTCCAAATTGACATATCAAATCTCAATAATAATAAAATTGAAAAATAGTCAGTAGAAAGCTAACAAAATTCTTCACAAGTTTTGTTTTTACAGTAAAGTAAAATTCTAATAAAAAAAAATACTTTTGTTTACCGAAAGTTGAAGAGCCTGTTAAAATTAAAAAAACATTGTCATAAAACAAGCAAAAGTGTTACCCATCTTCATGATTTTACCCTTATATGAAGTACAAGGAGACTATATTGGTGGGACAAACTAGATCCCTGATAGAGATTAAGAGAGATATAATTAAGGAGTTCCAAAATCCTAAGTCATAATTAGAGTGTATCACCAAGATCAAAGAGATCAAGTAGAAGGATAGAGAAATTGTATGGGAGTATGACCAATGTTTCAAGATATTGTTGGAGAAGATGATATTTTAGATCCAAGATGTCCATCACAGGGAGTGGTTTATTGTAGGACTCCTACCCCAGATTCAAATCCCGCTCACCCAACAAAATGTGACGAATTAGGCGGAGGTCGTGGAGATTGCAATGCACCTAGAAGCTACACCAAGAGGTGGTGAGACATCAACAGGACTGGCATAGGTGCAATCTCATCTCACAAATATCACAATGCAGTTACAAGATATAGCTAAGATTATGATGGTGCCCGAGCATGTGTGGTGTACTATGTGTCACAAAGAAGACCACTATAGGAACAAATGTTCTACGTTGGGGAGCTACATGGAAACAGGTCCATTTCCAGCTAAACCTCAGACCGAGTGGTGCAATATTTTTAGATAATGGGAACATATACCTCCCTAGTGCCCAACACTACAGAAATATCGAAATCCTATGTATAATTATTTTTACGAGTTTTTCAAATCCATGGGAACGATGTGAACAACTGTCGATCACTTCAATTGATGTAGGAGCATATTGTAGATGCCTTTCAGGTCCAATAAGAATAGAAAAGTGGCAATCGTGAAGGCATGGATAGAGGAAGATACCAAGGAGGTCCAAGAGGAGAATATGGATGAGGAAGAGGATGAGGATATGGTGTTGGTCGAGGAATACCACCTATTTGATTTAATTGTGGAAAAGAGGTCCACGTCTCACGATTTTGTTCCAAACTATTCACTCTTTGTGGGTACTTTCATAGTACATAGCATGTTACAAAATATTTCCTTAATTTGTTGGAAAAGTGGGAAGAGAAGAAGGTGCACTGAGACATGGTGACCACAGAGCCATGTGGAGATCAAAAGAACGAGGAAGAAGTTGATGTGTGGGTGGTATCCCAAGGAGGAATTTGAATGAAAATGGACTTAGAACACGGAGAAAGTTTGGGCTAAAACACCAAAGGGACACTAGTACTTTAGTTGGTTAATTTGTTACTAAAAGAACAACTAAAATTTGGATATAAACTACTATTTTTGAGTCGAGGACTAATGGTAGAAAATCTTGCAGTCTCTTTTCACCTGACTAAATTTTAGTTATATCTCGCTTAGTCATTAATTGGTTGACTTGATTCATCATCTTGTAATATATTTACGCGTTTATTTGGTCATTAATTATCACCATTTTGTAGTACATTTACACGTTTATTTGGTCATTAATTGTCACCATTTTGTAGTACATTTACTCGTTTATTTGGTCATTAATTGTCACTATTTGTAGTACAATTACTAGTTTAATTAGTCATTAATTGTCACCATCTTGTAGCATATTTATTAGTTTATTTAGTCATTTTTTTTTATCATTTTTACTCATAAATTTAGTCGCATTACAAAGCACTATGCAAGTAGTATAATCATAGTCCCTTATAACGTGACTAAAATAATAGTAGTATCTCTGGTTTAGTAGTTGCATATTCATTATATTTATTACTAATTTAGTAGTTTTATATTCCTTTTATTTTCTTTCATCGTTATTATTCAATATAAATTAATATGATGTGAATTATTTTAAAAAATTTCATATATGTAATTGAATAAATAGAAAGAAATTAAATTTATATAAACATGTTAGCTTGCAACATTAATTAACAATACTATAAATAAAATAAAGTACAAACATATATATTTGAATCACACACACACACACACACACACACACACATATATATATTCAAAAGTCAAGTACTATCACAATACATTTGAGTTTCCAATTGAATATCCATTAATACATGATGATCATTGATTATCTAGTCCATGAAAAAAAATGTCTTCATATTCTCAACAACATCAAACTTTGGGACAAGTACATGAAAATCATCTACATCAATGAATTATCCAAATATTTCAATGGCTACTCATGAGTTAAACTTCCTTCCTTTAGACCTCTCCATGATGGTAACCATAGTTCAGGGAATTTCAATAGGTGGATTCTCATTCTCCATCGTTGTAGTCGTAGCCTTGTATGAAAGGATGTGGACTATAGACCTGCAAAATAGTATGGTATATATGGCTTGTTCTAAAGAGAGACTTCTTGAAAGATACCTTCTTGGAGGATCAAAATTGATAGCATGTTATACAAAATATGGAAATTAATAAGTTGTTAGAACATTATGGATAATATGTTATTTTTAACCAAAAAAAAATAATTATAAAACTAACTATATACTCAATAACCTTATTTGAACAAAGATTGTCCAACAATTCCTAAAACAAAGAACCTATGTTTTCAAGTTGGGCCTTGGAAGAGGTTCTAACAACTAGTCAAAGATCAAAGCTTTGGCAACCCTTCTTAGAATTTATTTTCACATCATCCATCTTCTCCCTATTCTTGAATAGGTCACTCTTAAAAAATAAATTTAACAAATATCACCTTCAAGCATATTTACAGGGAACATAGCATGGATGCAGACAACCTATAAAAACATGTAATTCCTCTCACTAAAGGTATTTTCGAGCTGCATAATCACACAAATGAAGGGTTCTTCCATCACAATCCCATATTCTTCATACATTAGTATCTCTCTATGTTTTCAATTCTAGAATATTGTCCTATATGGATTTTTGCTTACATGGATTGATGTCCTAGATAGTGTTTTTTATGGATTGTGACATGCTGGAAATCATACACTTTTGTACAACCTTATATAGGCTGTTTTGATTTTGTTTGGTCGGAGTCTTTTCTATCCTTAGATATGTTTTGTACAAGGATATTTATGGATACTATGGTATTGGTACTCCCGTGCATAATAGCAAATTAAAAAAATTATCTTTTTTCACCTACATATGAACTTACTATTTTTTCTTTGGTAAAACATATTTCATATTTTGGTAATATTTAATTATCTTGTCCCCTAATATTTTTCCCCTTCCCCATCTCCAAACATACAGGAAATCCGTCCTCTCATCTTGTACACCAGAAGAGTAAAATGTTTTGAAACACACTATTTAACTTTAACTTAAATCCTGGACCAATACTAAAATATATTTTGGTACTCTGTATTTGGGTTCCTAATTCATTGAATGTAGACAGTATTTATGAAGCCAGACTTGATCACATGGACTGTACCGGTTACTAGTTATACACAGAATGGGGAATGTTAAAAGGAATTGGAACTCTTTATTCAAATGGAATCACATATTTGAAGCCTACTGTGAATCTTTGGACCTCAATAATTGGAGTTATGCCCATAATGGAGATTGTGTTGAGGCATTAAATCTCTTATGTGAAAAGCAGAGTGCAACCATCAAACCCAATTCCATCACCATTACATGTATTCATTCAGCATGTGCCAATTTGGATGCTCTTCCACAAGGTAGGGAGACTCATGATTATATAATGAGAACAAATTTTAAGCTGGGTTTTGTTTGTGGGAAGTGCCCTTGCATACATGTATGCCAAATGTGGGAGTAGAAATGATGCTCGTGAAGCATTTGATAATTTGCATGAAAAAAATGTGGCCTTGTGGGATGCAATTATTGTAGGATATGTTGTCCATGGGAATGGTGAGGATTCCCTTAAGCTCTTTTATCATATGCAAGAAGCTGGCATGAATCCAGACAATGTGACTATTACTGGTGTTTTGTCTGTATGAATCCATGCATGCATGGAGATGAAGGTTTGCAATACTTTTCTCAAATGGGTCAAAACAATAACATGCATGGAGCATTATGAATGCATTCTTGACCTTCTTGGTTGTTTTGGGTATATAGATAAAGCATATGACCTTTCTTCTCAAAATCATTATTAACTTTATTATTTGCATCATACACAATTGATGTATATTAGATAGCCTTTGGGACCTCTATAAAGTAGCAAGTGAATAGATATTGTGAGGTGATGGATAAGTGAGTCACATCCTCACATTTTTATGATAACTGGTATCATCATCATGGGACTTATGTTGTACATTAAATCAGAGACCACTTGCCAAGTGACATGTGACAAGTCTTTATAGAGAAGTTTAGGTTGGGATGGAATTTGTCCAAATTTGGACCATTATTTTTGTATTTCATGTTACTATATCCAAGGTTACTAAGGATACAACCTACAAGTAATCATCAGGCTTTCATTTTGAACTATCCTATTTTTTTCATTTACGGTTTCTGAGAAGAGATGCTTGTTTGATTGAAGTTATGGATTGCTTTATTGAAGTTATGGATTTCATAATGGACTTGTCTTGTGGTACATTGAAGCAGAGGTCACTTGCCAAGGGATATGTGACAAGTCTCTATAAAGACGTTGGGATGGAATTTGTCCAAATTTGTACCACTGATATTGTATTTCATGTTACTATATCTAAGGTTACTAAGGCTATAGCCTACAAGTAATCATCAAGGTTTCATTTTGAACTATCCTGACTTTATCATTTATGGTTTCTGATAGGAGATGCTTGTTTCATTAAAATTATGGATTTCATAATGAACTTGTCTTCGAAAGTAGACTGTCAGTATCATAAATTTAAAGTATTAGTGCTCAGTATCACTTCGTTTTCTCCTTTTATACTTCATAGGAAAATATTATATTAAAAAAATCACCATTGTTGCTCACAATTACCAACCACGTTTTATTCAAAACCAAAGCAAACATGAAAACGTAGAATATATTGCATTATCAAGTGCAATATGTTAGTTTTAACTTATAGAAAATAAAAACATATAGTAAAGACAGGGAATTCATTGGCATTGAGAAAAATGTTTATGACTTACAAATACCATAGTATTTTCAATGCATGGTATATAACGAATGAGTTATAAAAGACATCCGATATCAAATTATATATATCTATGAATTTCACAGGGTACGAGTTGGGCATATATTACATAAACAACAAAATATTGTAGTTATATCTATTTAAAATAGTTTTTTGACATATGTGTCAAGAAGGAAATGCGTATGGGACAGACATATCCATGAAGTATTTATAAAGGTTCTCATGAAGTATTTGAAGCCTATTGTGAATCTATGGACCTCAATAATTGGAGTTTATTCCCAGAATGGAGATGCTGTTGATGCATTAAAGTTCTTCTGTGAAATCTAGCATACAGACATCAAACCCAATTCCATCACCATTACATGTATTCTTCAGCATGTGCCAACTTGGTTTCTCTTCCACAAGGCATGGAGATTCATGATTATATAATCAAAACAAAGTTTAAGCTGGATGTCTTTGTGG
>JASDQU010106110.1:8195-30922 GCA_032191745.1 Picea mariana
CCCCTACATGGAAGAGTGTACATAATTCTGGGGTGTAAATACTTCATGGGATATAATCACGACTGAAAGTAAAATACCTCTATATCAGGAAGATAATCAGGCTCCACAACCAATAGAGGGAGAGGAGGAACAAGGGGTATAGGGGAGAGAGAGAGATAAGGTGAGGGGGAGATAGAAAGTGAGTGAGAAAGTGTGTTAGAGAGAGAGAGGAGAATATAGAAGGAGGTAGGGGAGAGACAGAGAGTGAGTGAGAAAGAGAGAGGTTGGGAGGTAGAGAGAGAAAAGGAGAGGGAGGGGGAGAGAGGGGTATATGCACACACACACACACACACACACAAAACATGAAGAGATGGGAAAGGGGGGGTGAGAGAGAGAGATTTGGGTGTGAAGAGGGATTTAATGATAGATAGGAAGAGAGAGAGGGGAAGTGAGAGAGAGAATGACGAAGTGAAAGAGAAAATGGGAGAGAAAGAGAGAGATAAAGAGAGAGAGAGGGGAAGGGAGAGAGAGAGTGAGGGAATGAAAGAGAAAGTGGGAGAGATAGAGAGAGAGTGGTGAATAGAGGGGAAAATAGGGAGAAATGGAAGGAGGGGGAGAGAGGGAGAAAGAAAGAGAGATAGATAGATAGAAAGAGATAGAGAGAGAGGGGGGGGGATATAGAGAAAATAAGCGAGGGGACAAGGGGGAAGAGAGAGAGGGAGAGGGAGAGAGAGGGGGGGAGAAAGGGAAAGAGAGGGGGGAAGTTTCAGGGTTTTCCAAACCTATCACATGAGGAACATGTGCAAATTCCTAGAAACATGAATGTGTTGCTGAGAGTGCATGTTCCTACTCACCCCATTCCCACTTTATCATCCACCAAATTTGTGCACTCACCCTTAAGATTTTATAGATTAGGAATTAGGTTGGTAATAATATATCTAGAAAGATAATAATATAACAAGGCATTTGGAGATGAAGTGTTTTTCAAACTTCTAGAAAGGAAATAATATTTACATTGAATCTTATATGTGTTGGGTTGAAAACAATAGTTTCAATGTCGGGTTTATAGGATGAGATTTTATATGACGTGGAAAAATCATGAGTGAACTTACTCTATAGGAAACACCAATCTAAATAAGAGTTTGATATCATTAGGGTAATGATATTTCTAAGGAAATTTTAATTTAAATATGAATATGTGGTATATGTAGAGGTATTGATATTATTAACATGATTTCAACTAAAATTAGAGTTTGATGTATGTAAGAATTTTTCCAACTTAATGTGTTTAAAATTGGTCTAATTATACTTAGAACTAATTAGTTCTCTTAATTTGACCCTGAAAGGAAGTGAATCAATTCAGTGAATGATTCTATAACAAACTTGTCAATTCAATATGGAATCAATTAGATTTATTGGTTAATATTATGCTACTATGAATTGGCATGACTCTAAGAATGACAGAAAACCAAAACAATAAAACAATAATAGAGTAAAGAAACCCTAAAGCAACCTTATACAAGGGGTCCCTAGTAGCAAGCACCAAACATGGGATGAACCAATCATGGACGATCCTATATTTCAAGATGAGGATCATATTTCCAACAATGGTGATGAGTTTGTTAATTGATCATGTTGATAATTTGTGTGTTTTTTCTTGGACTGTAGATCCAGTTCACTACAAAGAAAACACCTTCTAGCAAAGGTTTTTAGTGTTAAAATATTGGGAAAAATTATCAAAAAACCTCTACTAAAACCTCTGCTATTGATAGCAAAGTTTTTATATATTTTCACTGGATAAAAATTCTAGGCAACCGGAGGTCCTAGAGGAGGTTTTATTCATGGTGTGCCTAAATCAATAAATCTCATTGGTATTATACTTATGTTTATAATGCACTGGTGCACAATGTATTGATACTTAGAAGTGCCTCAAAATACCAACACTAAGCACCAATGCGTGCTACATATTTCAATTTCCCTTATTCATTTTTCATATATTGAAAGCACTAAGAAATTTATACCAATAATACACACCAATGCACTACATTTATGATACACAATAATGTGTATTGTCTATGTTATGAATCCCCAATGCATATTTAATATCATGAAAACATCAATGTGTACTTTATATGTAAAAGCACTGATGCATATAACAATTTATGCACCATAAGTTCTTGTAACGATAACGTTAACAATAATGGTAGTTGTAACATTATCATTGAAGGAAGTGGTGCATTTTTCATCATTAAGGGAACATGTTTTTTATTATAGTTTCATCACATCGGTGCATAGATATGTATAAATTGCACCATTTATTTCAAATAAATACAATGCAACAATAAGTTGCAATGCTAATTTTTCCACATTGTGGGAATGCAAATGAAACTTCTTATTTTTTAACAAAATGTCAATTAATAATAAAAAAATCAAACATTTTTTACAATACTATTGATTTTTATATTTTAGTTATTGTGTTTGAATATAAGCATTTCATTGGTGTGTGTTGTATCATTTAAACAAATATAACAATTGATAACAATATTCATTGTAACGATATAAATCATCCATATATTTGATCAACAACATAACATTTTACGAGAGTAGATAATAAAAAGAAATCAACTTTACTATGTAAAAATAATAAACCCTTTGTTATACAATATGGGACAACATAGAGGCCCACAATATTCAAAATGTTGATAAATAATTGTTACAGTTATTGGTGAAATATCATCATCCAATTGGGACAATATGTCCACATTAAATAACATGTCTAGTTTTCATAGACAAACATTCCAAAATATGCAACTTGTGGCCTTCAATTTTGATGATCGTCATCCATCTCTTGAAATAATATGGTTGCTCGAGCCTCTTTCATGCCTCATATCTTCATCACTTTCATAGTGTATTGCACTTGGGTTCTTTGGAATGTTTTGTTAATTGGCTTGAGTTTGACATTGCACATCTTCATATTCCATCTACAAACATAGAAATAAAGTGTAATGAGTATATATTCATTTGTAATATAATATAGATGATTTTGTAAATAAAAAAGAGTACCGTAGCTATGATTTATTCATAAACAATACACATTCTTTCAAATCCATTCCTCATGTCATCTCTCAAGATATCTTATGTTGGCTCCACTCCATACTGTGTTCCTTGCAAGTTTTATACACCATGACAAAAAAAAGATATAATTAAAGGTTTTTTGTTTTTCCATTAATTATAAAATAAGGGAAGTCAAAAAACACAGTTACTTACAAATCATTTAATTGAGCCTTGATACTCCATCATATACTAAAAACCAATATGTAATCCAATTTCAATAAAATGTTCGAATGACACTTATTTGTATGTTAGCACCTATTAGAACACACCCATGTATGATTGTAAATAAATTAAAATACATACATTACAACAACAATGAAATATTAAGTAAGGAAAATGCATTAAGTACTCACAAACGTTTCTATCAACCATTTTCTTTTCTGCAACAACAAACCAATTGGAAAATATTGTTTCATTCGATAACTAAACTCTCTATACATAGAAAAAATCATTGAATATATACATTTGATGCACATTGTTGTTGGGATGGTTCCTCCTATGATGCAATTATGATCATTTCTTGGACCGTATCCTTATACAATTTTTTCAATATCCCTGCTGGCATGTTTTGTATATCACTGTAACGTCCCCTCCGTTACGACAATGAAAAGTGATGTATAATAGGTAAAAAAAATAAAATTAATAGAATATTCAATTCGTTACAACATAATAAACAATACTGCAAGTGATACATCATCATAACTAAAACGACACATAATCCATGCATTAACAAAATTAAAAATGGCACATAATCAACATGTAACAACGAATCAATCAACACATAATCCACACGAAATCATAATTAAAATCATTACAAGCGACACCTCATGGAAATCAATAATGATAGAAGCCAACGCATTAACATAAATGTTAGCGACACATATAGCGGGGCAATTCTGCACATCACAATCACCTAAGCAAAATATACATAAAGATCCACCATGTCACTAAACATTAAAATAACAACCCACCCAACCTATCCTGGATGGTTAGGACCTCCAAGACACATAAGAAACTCTCAATCCTAGGATTCATCCGATTGATTTTTACCATTTAAGGTCTCAGGGATGGCAATTGTTTTAAGGAACAAAGAGGAGTCTAAATCCCGCTAATCCAATCAACCTGAAAACAAATAGATCAATCAATCAATCATAATCATCAATTATTCATGGTGCAAGAGTATTCTAATCACTTAATTAAACATACATCAACAATATTTCAATGCACAAAAATAATCTAATCACTTAGGAAATCATACATCACGTTATTTCAATGCACGCAGATAATATAATAACTCAATCATTTATACATCATCATTATTCCATAGTGCAAAGAAATCTAATTACTTAATCATTTATGCATAAACATTCATTCCATAGTGCAACGAATCTAATAACTTAATCATTTATACATCATCATTATTCCATAGCACAAAGCAATCTAATTACTTAATCATCAACATATTCTAAGGCACAAAGGTAATCATTGATTTTATGTTCATGGTGCAAGGGTAAATAAATCAAATAACCCCTCATACGTCTGATTAATTTCATGGCACAGGAAATCCATTCGTTTAACCCTCATGCATCACATTAAATTTCATGGCGTGACAAATTCTATTACAACATACATCAGTTAACGAATGTGATTAGCCATCTATGAAAAATTGTATCAAGTTTCCATTCTACACTAACATGTATCAATTTAGATGACACAATTAGCCGTCATCAAGAGTCCATCTATAATAACATATATCAATAATCGATGCAATTACCATCTATTATTAACACTCAAGGAATAACCTATGGAGAATTGTTTTATCAGTAAGAGAGGGTTTACCATGTACACAACAAGTTCTACACCACACCTCTTGATGGTTTCTTTCGTAATTTAATTCTTTCATCCTTCTAAAAGGATTGGCAATTAGAAGCTAACCACTGAATAATTATGACCCTTCACCCAGCCATACAATCCTTAACTAGGCCATAGATATAATAATCCATTCCTAACTAGATTTTGATTTTAAAAACAATTAAAAGAAGGGCCCAACCCTCATCACATCAAAAGATAACTCAAGGCTTGTTCCTTGCATATCCCAATGGCAAGGGATCCACAACCTATTGGACCCAACTAGAAGGAAATCTTGCCCCCCCTTAATAACTATATACAACTACGTGAAGCTGGCTTAACAACTTTAGTAATATCGCTAAGAAAAATCGAAGGGTAAGTCCAGAATGATGATGAGTAAAACGAAAGGGAAGTATATGATATTGCTGAGTGGAACCCAAGCAAACTCTCATATTAAGGTTAATATTTTTATGTATAAAAACGGATGGCAAAATTTTAATAAAAACGCAGAGAATTTAAGAGTAATCTCACAAGGAGATTTAAAAAGCGCTGGGAGAATTTGTATATATAAAAACATAGAGGATTCAAGAGTAATCTTGCAAGGAGATTTCACAATGTTGGGTGAATTTGTATATATAAAAAAAAAACGTAGAGGATTCGAGAGTAATCTCACAATGAGATTTCACATTGCTGGGTGAATTTGTATATATATAAAAACGCAGATGATTCAAGAGTTATCTCGCAAGGATTTTTCACAAATGTTGGGCGAATTGTATATATAAAAAAAATTCAGAGGATTCGTGAGTAATATCACAAGGAGATTTCACAATGATGGACGAATTTGTATATAAAAAAAATGCAGAGGATTCAAGAGTAATATCACAAGGAGATTTCACAATGTTGGGTGAATTTGTATATATATAAAATGCAGAGGATTCAAGAGTAATCTCATAAGGATAATTCACAACACTGGGAAAATTTGTATATATATAAAAACGCAGAGGATTCAAGAGTAATCTCGCAGGGAGATTTCACAATGCTGGGCGAATTTGTATATATAAAAAACTTAGAGGATTCAAGAGTATTATCACAAGGAGATTTCACAAATGTTGGGAAAATTGGTATATATAAAAAATGCAAAGGATTCAAGAGTAATATCGCAAGGAGATTTCACCAATGCTGGGAAAATTGTATGTACAAAAACGCAAAGGATTCAAGGGTAATATCCCAATAGTTCCATTGGAAATTGTACAAGGAAAATGAATGATACAAATGGAGTGTGATAGTTGGCATATAAATTGCCTCCATTTCCGGAAACCATAATGGATTCCCTGATCAGATCCATCTTTTTAGATTGTAGATTTGATTTTTGGGTATATCTAGAAATTCAAAAAAACAAGAGTATAATTTTAAATTTGCTTGAGATTACTAAATTTTAAATTGCTTGAGATTATTGTTGTAGAGTACCAGGACTGCATATTAATCTTGTCAACTCTCTTTGAAGCAAACATAGCTTCTACTATGGTAGGAGAAAGGACATCCACCTTTATTCCCATTACGAGCCTGCATAAATCAATTGGATTTGGCGGGGGGGAGAAAAACTTGGCACATATTTATATTTATTTCATTGAGAATACAATGACAGTGAAATCATTAGGAATACACTTCTAGATTTTACGCAAACATCAAGAGATGGTCTATTCGATCATAAACTTTTCAACTTGTTAGGAAATGGAAAAATCTCGATTATACAATCTCTCCTACATATATGATAATCCATCAAGGAGCTAGTCTATACAATTTCAATATTCTACATAGTATAAAACAATTATAACCATTATATTAAACAATAAAAATAAATGCAATTACAGAATCCATAAAATACTATAATCGATGACGAAGATGGCTTGGAGATGATCTTCGACAACTGATGTTCCTTCCGAACTCCCACTTTCTAATCTTTGAGACTTCACCAATACCTCCCATACAACGCTAGGGGTACACTTATTCCCCCTTATCCCCCGAGTCGTAAAGGGGYCACACACACACRCACAATGCAACATCCCCRACCTTCCAAAGACCGGGTAATGCTACCATGCGGAATATACAACTTAATGATATATATGCATTAAATCAAATTAACACATTTAAGATAGAGTTACTGCCATCATACAAACTTAAATAGAATTAACAACAATTCATACATGCAACGAAATACATGAAAGACATACAAGMATCATAAAACATGCATAAAATACATAATGTAGCACAACAATGATACTTATCTTTTAGCTAGAGTAATCCACTAACTGCGTGCAAACCTTCCATGAACGTCCCATCCTTAGACCATGTTTCTCATCACTCTCAGCAGTAGGTCACCCACGAGCTGGGACTAAACTCCACCGTGCAAGGGAATTCTAAGCTTGGCAAGGACAATAAGGAAGTTTCACAAATCAATAGGAAGGATCTTTTATCCCAGGAGCCACTTACACCCAAAACAAACAGACCCTCATTCCCCACACACCTGCTCCACCCCAGGAGGATACACCTTCACTAATACAAGTCCATCGACTAGTACACCTCCCTTACCTTCGACTTCAACAAGATGATGGACCAGAAGTCTTAGAGTACCACGGCTGCTACGAGGCTCCCTTCTAGGAGAACTCACTTCCCAGTAGACTCTCTCACTAGGGAGAGATGCTCATAGGCCTGACAACCTTCCTCCTCAACCAGTATTCGACTAAGATACAACCAGTTACGGCTGACATCAACAACAATAGCAACAACAACTGGGAAAACTGGGTATGGACACCCAACAAGAAAATAGCCTAACGCTAAGTCACAACACATCTCATGCGACTACAATTGCGTCGGGCTTCACAAGAAACAAAACAGGACGAACATCCCCATTTCTGGTTTGAAAGATGCGTGAGGGTATGCCACGGGTCAATACAGTTCAGGAAAAATGAAAGGAAACAACCCAAAATATTTCAGGTATAGAATCATCTCTGCAAGTGCAGATAGACTGGCTTCACAAAAAAATACATAGGTCAACTTTTATGGTTCTGGCTTTCGGAATGCGTGATTATGCCAAGGTCGATCACAGAGGCAAAATGAGTTCTCATGCAGGATGCGAGAATGGTTGAACGAACTCAGACGAATGATGGAAGAATGAATCATGAACCCCCCAACATGAGCTGACACTTCATCTTTAGATGCATGTGCCTAGGTCGACATTTTTCTTCCTGGAGCTCCATACGCTCCATTTAGCTTACGTACCAATTTCCAAGAACTTGGGATAACAAAACATATAATGTTAACCTTATTCTTTAGGAAATAATATTAAAATATTATTCTTCTAGAGGTAATCCCCCTAGCTTAGCCCCTAGCCCTAATACTTATCCCCCCTTTCCTTACCCTACGCAGTGGAGCTTAGTTCCCCATAACTCTTCTTCGTGGTTGATCTACATGTAGCAGTGTTTATGTTTTATTAATAATGTTCTACATAATTACATATACAAAAATTAGGCTCATTGGCCTTGGCATATAGCTCACCAGCCTAATAACACATAAGTCTTTCATCTTAAAACCACTTGGATCACTAGCCTAATAACACATAATTACAATTCAGAAGGGTCTCGGCCTTGGGGTATTACAATCCCCTCCCCTTATTTTTGCACTATCCTCATTGTAATTTATTTACAAAACAACAACAAGATTTCCAAAATATTAAAAAAGATGTGGGTACTCTGCCCGTATAGCATATTCATTCTCCCATGTTGTGTCCTCAGGACCATACCAGTTCCACTGGACTTTCAGAATCCCTATGGATTGATTCTAGAGTTGCTTGCTTTTTCGGTCCAGTATACGCACCAGATGCACTTGAAAGATGCCTTCTTGCTCCACCTGAATCACATTCCAATCGATTACATGATTAGCATTAGGTATATATTTCTTAAGACATGAAATATGAAACACATATGCACAGTCATGGATGTAGGCAATGCAAGCATATATGCAACTAGTCCAATACTTTCTAGGATTTCAAATGGTCCACAAAATGTGGCTTCCAACTTTGAAGAGTTTCCTAGCTTCAGGGAATTTCTGTTAGCTTTCACTTTCAGGAAAACATGATCACCCACTTTAAACTCCCTGTGGGTTCTGTTCTTATTAGCATAACTCTTCTGTCCATCTTGGGCATCTTTCAAATTCTGCTTAATCTTCAGCATTTGTTCTTCCATTTCCTTGAGAAACTCTGGCCCAACCACTGATCTGTCAACTGGATTATCCCATCTTACTGGAGTATTGCACTTTCTTTTATAAAGTGCTTCAAATGGGTTCATCTTCAACAATGCTTGATACCCATTGTTGTAGGCAAATTCTACCAAGTGTAGGTATTCTTCCCATTTATATGCTTTGTCMATTGCATACATCCTTAGCATATATTCTATCACTTGGTTTACCCTCTCTGTCTGTCCATCAGACTTAGGATGATAAGCAGTGCTGAAGTTTAGATTCATTCTGAACCCTTTGAATAACCCCTTCMAAAACTTTGAAGTGAACTTCGGGTCTCTTTCAAACACAATTGTCTTGGGAATACCGTGCAATCATGCTATTTCCCTCATAAAAATATTAGCAACATTAGTTTCCTTGTGAGTAGTCTTTAATGGAATGAAATGGGCAGTTTTCATAAGATTTTCCACCACCACCATGATTGAATCATGTTGCTTTTCGGTTATGGGCAATCCTGTGATGAAATCCATTGTCACTACCTCCCACTTCCACTCAGGAATGGGTAAAGGCTATAGAAACCCTGTTGGGTTCCTATGCTCAGCTTTAACCTTCTTTCACTCTGTACATCTAGCGATGTAATCTGCAATTTATTTCTTGATACTTGGCCAAAAGTAATGGCTCTTGACTGTTGCCATAGTTTTATGATATCTAGGGTTCCCAGCATAAGGCACATTATGAATTTCATTCAAAATAATAAGTTTCAAGTCCTGGACATTAGGTACATAATTTTTTTTCTTGTACATAAGTATTCCATCATCCTCTAATTTATAATATTCCACTTTCTATAGCACCTTTCCATGTTGTAGATTTGCTACCTAATCCCTATACTGCAAATCTGCATTTGCAGCTTCCAAAATTCTTCCCTTAATATCAGTTTGGTACATTCTAATGGTTGTAACATGTAGTTCATGCACTCTCTTATTGAGTGCATCAACCGCTTTGTTCTCCTTTGTTGTACTCACAAAGGAATTCTAACCATCTACTCTGTCTAACATTTAAAGTTGGTTGATCAAACAAATACTTCAGATCATTATGGTTTGTCCTCAGTTCAAACCTCCTTCCCATGAGGTAATGCCTCCATTTCTTCAGAGCGTGAACGATGGCTGAAAACTCCAAATCATGAGTGGCATGGTTCTTTTCGTTCTCTTTCAGCTTCCTGGACTCATAACATATTACAAATCCATTTTGGCTGAGGACTCCTCCCAGGCCTTCTTTGCATTTGTCTGTACATACTACTAACTCCTCATTTGGATCTGCAATCCTCGGGATTGGAGCATTGGTTAACAACTTATTCAATTGATGGAAGCTCTTCTCACATTCTTTTGTCCACTGAAACTTCTTCTCCTTCCTTTGCAAGGAAGTGATAGGGTGAGCTATCCTTGAGAAATCTGCAATGAACCTTCTGTAATACCAATCTAGACCCATAAAGGATCTGACTTCTATCACATTCTTTGGTGTTGACCATTCCCTGATGGCTTCTATCTTCTCGGGATCTAAAACTATCCCATCCTTTGAAATGATATGCCCCAAGTAATGGATCTTCTTTTCATAAAATGAGCACTTGCTCAATTTGGCATACAACTGGCGCTCTCTTAGAACTTGCAACACCATCCTCAGATGTCATTTATTCTCTTCCTTCAAATTGGAGTACACCAAGATGTCATCCAAGAAGACTATGAAAAACTTGTATAGATAGTCCCTGAATACACCATTCATTAGGCACATGAAAACAACGGGTGCATTCAAAAACCCAAATGGCACCATTGTGAATTAATAATGACCATACCTTTTTCTAAAGGCGGTCTTGTTGATGTCTTCATCCTTTATTCTTACCTGGTGATATCCTGACCTGATATCTATTTTTGAAAATATCTTTGCATCCTTCAACTGATCAAAGAGATCATCGATCCTTGGCAGAGGATACTTGTTCTTTACAGTTACTTTGTTCAACTATCTGAAATCAATGCACAATATCAATGTCCCATACTTCTTCTTCATGAATAGGATCGGGCCTCCCCAAGGTGACACACTTGGGCATATATATCCATTCTTCAGAAGCTCTTCAAGATGCATTTGCAGTTCTTTCAACTCTGGTGTACTCATTATGTAAGGATTTTTTGACACTGGAGTTGCTTCAGTCATCAGGTTTACAGAAAAATCAATATCTCTCTTCAGAGGTAGTCTTGGTACATCCTGGAATACATCCTCAAAATATTTTAATACTTCATGGTATTCGATCTTTGACACCTTATCCTTAGGTGCTTCCTCCATGTGGGCTGCAAATAATTGACAACCTTTCCTGTAACACTTCTTCAAGTGCATTGCTAAGATTTCTCTAATAGTGAATTCCCTAGGAATTCCTTGGATTGTTCTCTGATTCCCTTCCTTATCCAAGAAAGTGAATTCCTTGTTACGAAAGTCCAATATGGCATGGTGTTGGTCTAACCAATCCATCCCAATTAGATAGTCATAAGAACCTAAAGTCATAATGTTCAATTCATCGTTTGTTCTCAGTCCATTCATGCCCACAGGACAAGACTTAACCAATTTCGTATCCTTTCTCTTGGTTCCTGTAGCCAACTGCACTAACCAAGATTTCCCATGTTTTCTTCTTGAAAATTGAAAACTTTCCACCACTCTAGGATCTATATAACTATGTCTAGCCCTTGAATCAATTAAAATAGTAAATGGTTGGTTGTTAATCATACCTTCCACTTCAATCATGTGCGTTTGATATTTTTCTTCCTTGTTGTTCAGGGCTACGTAGATCCTTGGTACTCTACTGCCCATGTCTTCCACTGTTTCTTCCTTTTGAACATTGTGGATAGTTCTCACTTTGTCATTCCTGTGGGGGAAATCTTTGTACCTATGATTGACTTTATAGCCCCAACATTCCATTGGTGGTTGTCTTGGCATTTGTCCACCCACTTCAGCCTTCCTGGGCTCTCTAAAACTAGGCTTTCCTTGAGGGCTATTCCTGAAAAATGGTGGTTTGTTTCCCTTTTTCCTCTGGTACCTGTTAAACTTATTCTTGTCTTCCCAAGATTTTTGGAAAGTAGGATTTTTTTTTTTTCTGGTCATATAAGCATTTTTCTCTCCTTAAATTTTCTTCCATAGTCTTTGGGTCATCATACTAGATCTTTTCACTGATGGAATATGGAAGTCCACTCAGATACCTTTGAATTTTGACGTCTCGTCCTTGATGAAGGGGACATACTTCAACAATTCCAAAAAACTTTGCTCATATTCATCAATGGTCATGTTGTCCATCTTGAGTTCAATAGACATTTTGAAAAGAAGTACTTAACTAAGAGATACTATGACATAATACCATATTGCAACATCCTCAACCCTCCAAAGATCAGGTAATGCTACCATGCAGAATATACAGCTTAAATGATAGATATGCATTAAATCAAATTAATACATTTAAGATAGAGTTACTGCCATCATAAATACTTAAATAGAATTAACAACAATTCATACATGCAACAGAATACATGAAAGACATACAAGCATCATAAAACATGCATAAAATACATAATGTAGCACAACAATGATACTTATCTTTTAGCTGAAGTAATCCACTAACTGCATGCATACCTTCTATGAACCTCCCAACCTTAGACCACGCTTCTCATCACTCTCAGCAGTAGGTTACCCCTGAGCTGGGACTAAACTCCACTGGACAAGGGAATTTGAGGCTTCGCAAGGAAAACATTGAAGTTGCACAAAGAAACAGGAAGGATCTTTTATCCTAGGAGCCACTTATGTCCACAACACACAGACCCTCATTCCCCCACACCTGATCCACCCCAAGAGGATACACCTTCACTAATAAAATTTCATCAGCTAGTACACCTCCCTTACCTTGGGCTTCAACAATAGGCTGGACCAGAAGTCTAAGAGTATTGTGGTAGCTACGAGGTTCCCTTCTAGGAGAACTCACTTCCCAATAGACTCTCTCACCTAGGAGAGCTTCTCACAGGCCTGACAACCTGCCTCTTAAACTAGTCTTTGAATCAACTACAACCAATTATGGATGAAAGCAACAACAACAACAACAACAACTAGGAAAAACGTGTATGGACACCAAACAAGAAAACATCCTAACACTAAGTCACAACAAAGCTCAGGGGACTACAATTGCGTCGGGCTTCACAGGAAACAACATAGGATGAACATCCCTGTTTCTAGTTTCAGAGATGCGTGAGGGTATGCCGCAGGTCAATACAGTTAAGGGAAAATAGAAGGAAACAACCCAAAGCATTTCAGGTACGAACTCGACTCTGCAAGTGCGGATAGAATGGCTTCACGGAAAAACACACAGGTTATATTTTATGGTTCTAGCTTTCAGAATGCGTGATTATGCCAATGTCGATCAGAAAGGAAAAATGGGTTCCTGTGCAGGATGCAAAAATGGTCGAACGAACTCAGGTGAATGATGGAAGAATGACTCGTGAACCCCCCAACACGAGATGAGGCTTCATCTTTAGCTGCATGCGCCCAGGTCGACACTTGTCTTCCTGGAGCTTCATGCGCTCCATTTAGCTTACGTCCCACTTTCTAGTAACTTAGGATAACAAAACATATAATGTTCACCTTAGTATTTAGGAAATAATTTTAAAATATTATTCCTCTAGATGTAAGCTCCCTATATTAGTCCCTAGACCCAATACTTAGCCCCCCCTTCCTTACCCTACCTAGCGGAGCTTAGTCCCCCATAACTCTTCTTCGTGGTCGGTATACACGCAGTAGTGTTTATTTTTTATTAATAATGTTATGCATAATTACATATACAAAAATAAGGTTGATTGGCCTTGGCATCTGGCTCACCATCCTAATAACACATAATTCTTTTAGCTTAAAATCACTTGGTTCACTAGCCTAATAACAAATAATTACAATTCAGAATGGGCTCGACCTTGGGGTATTATGCACAACCAAAATTCCTCTAGCTCCTAGATTGCCTCCCATGGTAGAGCCACCACTCTCTCTCCTGCTAGGTATCCCAACTCTCACAAGTAAAACCATTCAAAAATTATGCAGCATAACTTTACCCATAACCCGTGTGATCCCTTTCCCCCTTTTTCCCATTTTCTTTATACGATTTTCCTTAGTGATACACTGCCACTTGCACATTTAATTTACTTTATAAATAATTAATTAAATCCATTTCCACTTTTTCCCATACACTTGTCACCCTTTCCCTTAGTTGCACAAGTAAATCCACAATTTATTTTAATAAAAGACAATTTCCCTCACCCTTCTTAAAAGCGCTCCTTAAATCACTCCTAGTTGTCTCTTTATTCCCCTTATTTCCAATTAATGATTGATGCCTTGGTAAATCTAAGTTGAGTTAAAATAGGAATCTTCTCCTAGTTAGACTAGTGTTTGTTGGCATGTTTACAGAAAGAGTGTGCTTGTCATTAATGGTAGGAACAATAGCGAAGACGAGAACCTTCAACTAGTTTTGCAGGAGAAGGTTTGGAGGTCGAAACCTTTGAATACCTAGAAAAGATTCTATGTCAGAAGAAATCGTAAGCTCATGAGGAGGAGCGACAATGGCTGTCGGATCAATCACTATGAAGAATCTGGACCATTGGATCAGATTCCATACAGGAGGAACGAGCGTGAAAATGAGGAGAACAGATCTCAGGCATTAGATCTGAGCACATGGACCAACCGTCATTGGATCCAGAGGTAAGTGCACGTGATTTAATTCTTTTAGAGTGCACAGGAGAAGTGGAATCACAAAGTCCCGAAGTTTTGAGGTCTATCGGAACCATCCATCATTGAGGGGGACATGTGGAAGAAAATCCAAGAGTTCGAGGATTCAAGTTCGGAATATTTGCAAGGAGAAGAGTGGAACCTCATGAAGTCTGAAATCGTGAGGCAATCCTAGATGTTGGTGCTGGGAAGGACACGTGGCAATAGATAAGAGGATTCGTAGAATCATGAATCGGAAGAACTCTGTCAAGAAGTCCATAGACATCGCAAAGAAATTTTGGATCATTGGATCCAGAGGGCACATGGCAGAGATCCACACAGTTCAGGAAAGGTTAGGGAGAATACCCGAAGAATCCGGAGCCAAAGAAAATATTGGTCATCCATCAAGAGAGGACGCATGGTGAGAGATCAATGCTTCACTAATTCGCAAATCGGGAAATCCAAAGGTAGGAATGAATGCTTGAGACATGAACTTGCAAAGTCAGAGTTCATGAAATTGATCATATTCATTGATCGCGGAAAGACATGGACCTCTGATCTAATGCAAGTGCAAGTTTGGGAATCGAAAGATGCTCTCTAACTGTAACCGAGAAGATCAACTGTAATTGTCAGAGAAGCCATAGAGACTCCAGAGAAGACGAAGGGTCACATTGTCAAAGAAGACAAAGTGACTCAGGATAACCACCAGAGAAGACAAAGAGGTTTCACGTTAGAGATGATGCAGAGGACTTGTCAAGAAAACAAAAAGGAAACATGTAGAGTAGTAGAAATATGAGTGTTTTCTTTTTACATTGTGATAGAGGTGAGAAGAAGGAGGAAGGCACTGAAGAGAAAACAGAGGCGTAATGCATAGAATGAAGATGGAGCACAGATCATAAAACACATAATAAAAGATGAACATATATGCAATGGTGCGCAGGAGAAGAAAGAGCAGAGAATAGACGAAGAAGAGTGCAGTGGAGTCATAGAGCATAGAAGCTGAAATATGCAGAAGTGGAACAGAACATAGAAGTTGAAGAAGGTAGAGGAGACATCGAGTTGTAATAGATCAAATCAGAGACAGATCAAGTAAGTAAGTTTTGTAATATTCAATAAGGGTGGTAGGGTGGTTCTAGGGAGGATTGTAGTCCTCTAAATTCTAGTTGGTGCTAGAATATATTCTAGGAGTTAGTTCTTCCATCTAGTTGGTGCTAGAGAAACCTGAGAGTTAGTTCTTCCATCTAGTTGGTTCTAGAGAAATCTAAGAGTTGGTGATATCTTCAAGTTATAGCTTTCTATCAAAGGTTTTAGCCTCATATTTGATTTGGTGCTCAAATATTGTGGTGTACATGAAAGTTGGAGCTTCATTGACATCCTAAGAAGAAGAGGTTTTCACCCTTTATGGGTTTCCTCATGAAAATTAGTATCTCTGTGTATTATGTGTGATTGATCAAATATTGTAGATCTATGCATGTTAAGTTATCAACAACACATTAAATAATAATCTAGAATGATTTAGAAAAGAACAGGAAAAGTTTCAAGATTATATATATAATTGATTCACCCCCCCTCTCAGTTATTTTTCCAACAATTGGTATCAGAGCTGGTGCCTTCGATCAAAGGTAGATCCATAATATTGAACATGACTATTCATGAAGTAAGTTCAACTAATAAACCCCCTCTGTTTGATGGAACAAAATTTGCCTTATGGAAAATAAGGATGAGAACATATTTAATCTCTTTGGGTCCTGATGTTTGGGATGTTGTTGAAACTAGATATGTGACGCTTGTAGTCTTGGCCTCAAAAGATGATAAGTTGGAGTTTATATTTAATGAAAAATCAATTAATGCCATCCTCAGTGGACTTGTGGAAGCCGAGTTTGTCAAAGTCATGCACTATGATTCAACAAAAGTTATGTGGGACAAGCTGATAAGTAGTTATGAAGGTAATGAAAAGGTGAAATATGCAAAACTTCATATTCACGGACTGAAATTTGAGTAGTTAAATATGGATGAAGACAAAGATATTAGTAATTAATTCTTATGTATATAAGAACTTGTCAACACAATGAAAGGTCTACGTGAAACGATAGATGAATATTTTCTAGTCTAGAAAATATTAAGATCTCTTCCTGATAGATTTAACCCAAAGGTCTCAGCTATAGAGGAAATATCTGATCTCAAAACATTGACACTAGATCAACTTATTGGAACCCTAACTGCTTATGAAATGAGAATTACCAAAGGTAAATCCACTACAAGAGAGGCATCCTTTAAAGAAGAGAAAAACACAGACTCCGATATAGATGAGATTGAAGCAAATTTTGTGAGAAGACTAACGAAAGGATCAGGCAAATACAAAGGTAAGATGCCCTTCAAATGTTTCAACTATGGTAATATAGGTCATTTTACAACTAATTTTCCTCACAAAAGAAAGGATCAGACATATGATGATGAAGAGAAGAAAAAACAAAAAAAGGTCTATAAAGAGAATAATTTTAAGATAAAAATCCTTTATGTAAACAATGATGAAGATCCTTCAGATGATGAAAACAATGACTCTTCTATTGAAAGTAAAATAAATGATCTTATGATAATATCTTTAGAATACCTAAACATTGAAGATACAGGAAGTGAGTTCGTTGACTGTGAAGAAGTAGTAGATCTTGAAGGAGAACTTGTCAGTGTCGTTGAAGAGATTCATAGACTCAGAGAAAAGAAAAGAAAACAAAAACAGTTACTGCTCAGGTATGAGAAAACATGCAATGAACCATCTGAAGAAATTTTTCTATTGAAGGTTAAGTTAGAAGAACCTAAGAAGATTGAAGACATCCTCAAAAAACAATTGAAGGAAGCCAAAACAAAAGGTGAAAAATTGGAAGTTGAAGTAGTGTCTGTCAAAAAATATCTAGAGAAATTTCAGGCCTTATATCATTAGAATCTGACAAGAATTAAAGCCTCAAAAGGATTATCCACCATTCTGAATCAGCAAAGGAATCCAAAGTTGAAAATTGGTTTGGGTTATGAAGAGGGATTGAGTAGTGTTCATACAAGCAACAAAGAATCCATCAAGTTTGTCAAATCTACAACCATTGACAACAACAAACCTGCAGAAACAAAGGAAGATAATCAGTCGCCAAGGAGGAGTGAAGAAAAAGGTACCATAACTGAATCTGTAGAACAAATAAATAATACACCCTCTTCTCAAGGAAATCATCATCATGGAAGAAATCGAACTACTCAAAGAAGAAAACCATTTTCCAAGTACAAAGAGTTTTTCTATGGATATTGGTTTTACTATTTTAACTTTGGCCACAAAGCTACAAATTGTTCTTTAAGATTTAGACATGAGAAATCAAGACACCCAAGGAATAAATATCTGCCACAAAAAAGAATGAGACAACCAAGTAACAAACAACCACAGACTGCAAATCATGTGATGGTTGGGACAAATACATAGATTAAGCATAACAATCGTTAGGATCCTTTATTTAATGAACTAGAATGTTACATCTACCATAATTATGGACATAAAGCTACAAACTTTCTCCTAAAGAACTATAAGCTAGATTCAAATCACAGAGCTGAAAACATGAAGGTTTGGAAGAAGAAAGAAGATAAGAAGTATGGATTAGTGTTTTCCTCTCAAAGACAAAATAACCCTTGGTATATTGACAGTGGATGCTCCAGTCATATGAAAGGTGAAAAAAGTAAGTTCTTATCACTCAAAGAAAGTAAATCAGGAAATCTGACTTTTGGAAATGATGCTCTAGGAAAGATCAAAGATAAATGTATAGTAAGCTTAAGTAATGGAAGAGGCAAATCTCAAGATGTGTTATTTGTTGATGGATTAAAGAATAATCTTCTTAGTGTCAATTAAGAGTGTGACAGAGGAAGTGAAGTCACTTTCACTGCCAAAGATTGTAAAATAAAAACTGTGAACATAGGAAATCTCATTGTAAAAGGGGTTAGAACTGAAAACAATGTCTATGTTCTAAAGGAAGATAAGGAGGAATGTCATTCAAGAAAATTTGATGAAATTTGGTTATGGCACAGAAGGYTTGGACACCTAAATTTTTTCATCATATTGTCAAGTTGAATAATGAAGGTGYTGTGAAAGATCTTCCAAGAATATCTAAGCCTCATAACTCTGTATGTGAATCTTGTCAAATGGGGAAGTTGACTCGTGCTCAATTCCAATCGAAGAGTTTCACATCTTCAAAGAAACCACTTCAAATTATTCATATGGATCTATGTGGACCATCACGAAAGGAAGGAACTGGAGGAGAATGTTACTTTATGATGGTCATTGATGACTATTCCAGACTTACGTGGGTTTCCTTTCTGAGAGAAAAATTTGATGTATTTGAGAATTTCAAAATGTTTAAGGCATTATGTGAGAATCAAATAGGAAGGAAGTTAAAGGCAATTCGCTCAGACAAGGGAGGATAATTTATGTCAAGAGATTTCAAATAATTATGTGACAGACATGGAATTAAAAGAGAATATACTATTCCAGGTACTCCTCAACAAAATGGAGTTGTAGAACACCAAATTAGACCAGTTTAGTAGATAGAAAGGGCTATGATGTGTGAAAGGGAAATTTCAAAAAACTTTTGGGTGGAGGCTATTCACACAGTTGTTCATATTCTAAACAAAGCGCATCTAAGGTCGAATAGTGATAAAACTCCATATGAGTTGTGGTTTGGTCGACCTGCATCAATCAAGAACTTCAAAGTATTTGTAAGTAAATGATACATCAAAAATAATGATGATCATTTGGGAAAATTTGATGGTAGATATTATGAAGGTATATTCTTAGGATATGCAACGAACAATAAAGGATACAAATTCTTTAACAAAAGAATGCATAAATTAGTAGACTGTATTGATGTTCGAATTGATGAATAAGCTCATGTAAAAGATCAACAACGAATAAAAACTAAGTCAGATGAAGAATATGATGAGAATAATGAAAATGAAGAACAAAAAATCTCAGAGTCACGAGAAGATGATGAATCAGGTGAAGAAGAGACACCCAAACAAGAAAAGTCAAGACAACAATCAACATCAAATCCTTCCTCCAGAATTACTCAAAAGAATCATCCTTTAAGTTAGATAATTGGTGAGAAAGACAAAGGTGTACAAACTAGGAAAAGGATAATCAAAAACACCGAGCAATAACATATAGCCTTCATATCCATGGTGGAACCCAAGAACTTTAATGAAGCTAGTAAAGATGTAAATTGGTTAAAATCAATGAATGAGACACTAGATCAGATTGAAAAGAATGACACTTGCGAACTTGTTCCTAGGCCAACAAATAAAAATGTAATAGGATCTAAATGGGTCTACAAAAATAAGATGAATGAGGAAGGAAATATTGTAAGAAATAAAGCTAGATTGGTCTGGAAAGGGTATGCTCAGATAGAAGGACTGGATTTTGATGAAACATTTGCGCCCGTAGCAAGATTAGAAGCTATTAGAGTGTCACTTGCCTATGCTTTTCATAAGAAGTTTAAAGTCTATCAAATGGATGTCAAGTCATCTTTTCTAAATGGAGATCTAAAAGAAGAATTCTATATGGAACAACGAGAGGGTTTCCAACTGCCAGATAACCCTGAATTTGTCTGCAAGCTGAAGAAAGCCTTATATGGGTTGAAACAAGCTACTCGTTCCTGGTATTACAGAATGGATTAGTATCTTCAAGACAAAGGATTTAAGAGAGGAACAATTGACTGCAATCTATATATCAAAATATAGGATAAATATTTTCTCATTATGTTGGTCTATGTAAATGACAACATCTTCGGAAGTAATAAAGCTTCCTTGGTACAATGGTTTTCTTCTTCCATGCATTCTAAATTTAAAATGTCTATGATAGGGGAACTGCCATTTTTTCTTGGTTTGCAAATTACTCAGAGGTCTGAAGGAATATTTATTTCTCCGAAGAAATATCTAAGAGAAATGTTGAAAGAGTTTCAAATGGAATACTCTTCACCTGTGAGCACACCTATGATCACTAGATGCAAGTTAAGAAAGGATGATGACTCACCTGATGTTGATCAGAGTTCATATAGGTCTATGATAGGTAGCCTGTTGTACATCACATCATCTCGTCCAGACATAATGCATGTTGTTGGCATGGTAGGAAGTTATGATTCTGCACCTAAACAGAGTCATTTGATAGCTATCAAAAGAATATTCAGATACTTGAAAGGAGCAATGAACTATGGACTATGGTATCATAGGAATCATAATTTTCAATTAGCAGTCTATTCAGATGTTGATTGGGCTAACTGCATAGATGAAAGGAAAATAACGAGTGGAGGTGCATTCTTCTTAGGAGATTATGTTGTAGCATGGTTGAGCAAGAAGAAATGTTCCATATCCTTATCGACTACAGAATATGAATACATTGTAGTTGCCACTTTTTGTAACCAAGTATTATGGATGATTCAGACAATTGCATACTTGGAGGTAAAGTATACTGCACCGATCCCAATTCATTGTGATAACACTAGTGCAATTAGTGTGCCAAAAAATCTTGTTTTTCACTCCAAGGCCAAGCATATACCCATCAAGTATCACTTCTTGAGGGAACAGGTAACCAACACTATTGTTTCTTTTCATTATATTCCATCCAAAGATCGGATTGCTAATATCTTCACTAAACCGCTTGCAAAACCTCAGTTTGAGTATCTACTCCAAAATTTGGGCGTCATCCTGTTATCAAGTTGAAATAATCTATCTGATCAGGGTGAGAGTGCTCATAGTATATCTAATCAGGGGGAGAGTGCTTATTGTATCTCTAATCAAGGGGAGAATAGATTCACTCTCAGTTTTCTTTGGCATTGATGTCAAAGGGGAAGAAAAAGGTGTGGTATGGATGCTACAGTTGGAGGTCTAAGAGGAATAGTGTAGTCATTGAGGGTTTCCATCAATGCCAAAGGGGGATATTGTTGGCATGTTTATAGGAAGAGTGTTATTTTCATTGATGTAAATAACAATAGGGAAGATGAGACCCTTCAATCGGTTTCACAAGAGAACGTTTGGAGGTCAAAACCTTTGAATACTTAGAAAATATTCTAAGTCAGAAGAAATCGTAAGCTCAGGAGGAGGAGCGACAGTGGTTGTCGGATCGAGCGCTGTGAAGAGTCTGGACCATTGGATCAGATTCCAAACATGAGGAACGAGCGTGAAAAGGAGGAGAATAGATCTCAGGCATTAGATCTAAGCTCATGGACTAATCTTCGTTGGATCCAGAGGTAAGTCCACAGGCTTTAATTCTTTTAGAGTGCATAGAATAAGTGGAATCATGAAGTCCCAAATTTCTGAGGTCTATCGAAACCGTCCATCATTGAGGGGGATAGGTGGAAGAAGATCTGAGAGTTCGAGGATTTGAGCTTCAAAATATTTACAAGGAGAAGAGTGGAAACTCGTGAAGTCTGAAATTGCGAGGCAATCCTAGCCGTTGGTGTTGGGAAGGACACGTGGAAACAGATAAGTAAATTCACAGAATCACAAATCAAAAGAACTACGTCGATCATTCCACAGACATCGTGAAGCACGAAGTCACGAATAAATTATGGATTTTTGGATCTAGAGGGCATGTGGAAGAGATCCACATAGTTCGGGAAAGGTTGGGGATAATTACCAAAGAATCAGGAGTTGAATAAAATCCTAGTCGTCCATCGAGAGAGGACACATGGCGAGACTGTTGGATTACTGAGAGGGGGGGTGAATCAGTAATAGAGAAATTTAATCCTTTTTAACCATATAAT
>JASDQU010106110.1:130622-146227 GCA_032191745.1 Picea mariana
TTGGTTTTCCACAGGCACCAAACTGCATAACATTTTTCCTACAATGCTTCATCTTGCATACAACCAACAAATTGTCAGTATTTCCTGTACATCATAATTCAATTGAAATATGTACAAAACCTTATGCAATGATCTTAGAATTGCTTGTACCTAGCAATTCAATCACAATTACCAAACAATTTAATAAAATATAATGACTCATCGTTCTATGCATATGCCTATTTATAATTAATATATGTAAGTCCTTCACTTCTTTTTTTTGAACAGGAAATTTTTATGTAGTCAATGCTTATGTGACTACTTGACTTGCAAATTCCCTATTGCAATTTCTATCAACTCCTTAAATCTACTCAACTTCATGGGTTAACAACATTTCAATTGTTAGTAACAATTATTCCCATGTCATAGTATATATGCATGTACTTACAAAAGGCATTCCACAAATGCATTTAAATATACAATTATATCACTTACCATGCATGAGTGCAATTCTCAATGCATATTTATTCAATGCACTTTGCATTAAATTACATAATGCTCTTTATCTCAATCATGTCTCTCACCATCCATAAGTTGGAATTCTAGCCAATGTCTTGACACATTCCCCACACACTTCCTATTGTCTTCCCAATTAATTGGATGCCTTCCTTTTCGACCCGAACACTACACCAAGAATATAATTATGTGGTGTTCATTAGTTTTAGCAGAAAGGTTGTTGTCCAAGTTTTATTTAGAGGTAGGAAGCTTTTGGTACCTGTGTGGTTCATAGCCTTTCCATATCCAACCTTGTTTTGGTCTCATACATGACTAGCTTTACTGGCATTCATTCCTATAACAAGTTCTTATATTTTATTTTCTTTGGTTATTACCCCATAACCAAATTAACATGACATTATACTATGTCATTGTGTGCATTCGAAAGATAAAAAGATTCGATAACTATAACATGCCTCTAGCCTTTACCACATCTAGTGGTATCTTATTCATGTTAATGAATTCAAATAATACCATCATACATGATTTGCATTAATAAATTTGATGCTACTTGGATGTTTGATGACAGTAGAAGATTTCATGCTTCTTTTATCAGACTTATAACCAACACTTCAGGCTTTTGTTGCTTCCTACCATATGCAACAACATCACCAATAACACTTGAAAACTTGCAAGCATTCTTTCCTCTAGCTGACACAAAAATACGTAACATACTTTCTGCCACATAAATTGTAGCAACTTCTTTATCCCTATAAAAAATTTCCTTGCTGATCCCAGAAGTCTACAATTCTTCCCAGATTGTTGGATCTTCTTGTGCTCTCATTGTAGTCACTGTACATGATTATTTCTGACCTGAGCACTTTCTAGCCAAATCACTCTTGGATTCTTTTTCATTTATAGTCATGAACTAAGATGATATTAACCTTCATATTTCATTTATCCCTTGGATCCTACTATCCCAACTCATACTTGGATGAATTAAATTCCAAACCAAGTTGTTTTATAGAATCTGTATTCTTCAACATCCAGTTACTCTTGAGGACTGAACTTCTTCATCCCTTTTTCTCACTGAATACTTTAGTACTTGAGGTTTTCTTGTACTCTTTTCTTCCCTTTTCCAACCAGCCTCAAACTTGACTTGTCTAGGCAATCTCTAGCATATTGTAAGGATGCACATATGCCTCCTTTACTAGTTGCATAGAATTAACTGAAAGTACTTATTTCACTTTACAATCATAGATTCAAGTGATACCTCCAACATTTTGGGTTGTCACTCATGGCTCTATGTCACTTAAGATGACTTCTTGTCAAGCACCATCTCCTCTGCATTCAAAACCATGCTTAGAACCATTTTATTCTTCCTAGTTCCTTATTGATTTCTCTTTAGAAGTCACTTCACTTTTAAATTATTCTTGACTTGATATCTCCATGCTCTTATGGAAATACCTTCACACCTTTGGAGTGCATCAACAATCCTCTACTATTCTATATTTCCTTAATGGAGTGTTGACATGCATTCCTATTATCTTGATATCTATCTCATGATTTGTTCTTCCATTATTTAGGATGTTCATGGACTTGACTCCATCAAAGAGTTTTTCCTTGTCTACTTTTCATACTTGCCACCACATATTATGTTGATATTAATTTTCAGCATTCCCCTATTACTTTGATCCCTCTGATCCAATTCCTTCATGACCCAATTATATTTCCAGTCATGTTCTCTGAGTAACCTTGGATAGTTAACACCAACTTCTTTCTTGAAGCAATTTATTTTTTCCTTTCCATGATTGATCATATCAGCACTAGTATTATCTTGATGAATTGTTATTTTCTCCTGACTTGACCCATCTGATTTTTCAACCTGACTGGAAAAATCAAATTATTTCATGCCATATTTGATGACCTTCATGCCATGCTTACAATGCGCACTTTGTTATCAATAATGGAGGTGCTACCTCCAATATGTAGGACTGGTCTTTGGAGATGTCACATCTTGTCTCCAAACTCTTTCATATTCCATAAAACCTTCCTTATTACCATGGTTTGCATCTCCATATGAACTTATGGTTCATGCATTATCATGTATCGCAGATGGATTTCTCCACCTAGAATTCACATTTGATGTGCAAATATTGTCACCTGGACTGTCTTACCCAAAAAATAATTTCATTCAGGATTTCCATGTTACTTATTGAACCCAACATTTGATCCAATGACTTCTTAAAGATTTAAATGAAAATGAAGAATCATCTTTGTTCTTCTTTCTTTTATCTGTAGACATCTCTAGCATTTGTTTTTTGTTTTAAATGTAACCATTACATCTAAAACAAACGTACAACAATTTTTTTTAGCTAGAACCACGATATACCATTTTGGTATTATATGCACAACTTTTCCTTTTATGGTCACCAAACATAGTCTCTCTGGCTTTCTGTGATATAAGCTACTCAATCCTCAAATATGGATGAATACCTGGAATCATCTTTCCGAGATATTTCCAATGGTTGCTTACTTTCTCAATTCTGAGCTTTGAGCAGAAAGTTATGATCCTTTAAAACTTGTGTTTTTTATCTGATGCATTTCTTGTGCAGTTGATATCTTTTCTCTAAGCTAATGGCTCTTAAATCTTTTATGGACCCTATCATAAAGTTTCCAAGTCTTCAGAACCTATTTTTATGTAGGTTCGAACCGGACAAAACCCATGGGCTTCCTTCCTAACCCATTTTCCCTTCTTTAACACAATTTTCAGGAACTAGCCCTCTTTCTTCATCCCTCAATTGCATGTGACCACAGTCTATGGCTCGGTGTTATCATATAGTTTCTTATATAGATCCTTGAGAGCTTTGGGGCTCCAGAACTTCGGATTTGGAAGCTCTTTCTACTTCGTCCCTTATTTCTCCCTAACACCGAATTGGCAAACTTCACGAAGTGGGGTGGATCAATGGTCCACGTCTTCCTCAACAATCAATTGTTGGGATTTATTACGAAACTTTGGTTTTCAAAAGTTTTGGGCTTTCCATACTCTCCAACCTTCTGGAGTGCCTAGTCTCTGGACTATGGTTCATTTTCCAGATACATTCTTCCGATCAATGGTCGAGATTAACTCCAACCTCTGGCAGTTCTCGATTCAATGCAACTGCAACACAAATCCTCTGGAGTACCAAGTCCCCGTACCTTGGGATCAAGCACCATGCATCCACTGGGGTCAATAGTCTCTATGCTTAAACTAATAAATACTGAAAACATCACATCAACTTCAATACTTTTCAAATTGCAGGGACATGGGTTGGCGGTTCTGGAGTAACTCGTCGATCATTCCGCAATTGTACCCACGTTGACACGTACCCCTTCTGGGAAACCATGGTTTGGATTATGGGACCGCCCTGTAGAATTATATTCTACACAAATTTGATCTCTGCAATGTCTCTCAGCCATCGATCTTGATAGATCATGACCAAATTTAATGCAGCCCCGATATAGCTAACTTCTTCTCCAAGTTTAACTATCCTGTGCCAGCACCCGGAGCACCACGTGGAAGGGCACATGAAGCCAACATGCGTCCCAATCAGGCGGGTGACATATGTCATGTTTTAACTTCATTTCTATCTTACAAAGGTTCTTAACTCACTGACAACGAGCACGTGTCCCATGTCTCCACATCATGCCTAGTGACGTTAGCAGGCCATGTCACTTCGGGACTTTGGGCTTCAAGAGATTTCACCTTAGCACACCCCATTTCTCCCGAATGTCGAACTCTTGAAATTTATTACCTTCCTCTCTTGGATTAACCCTATCATTATGATCCCTCCTTGGTAAAATAAAATGGTAAACACTCTCCCCCCCATGGATCTACGATGTGGATCCTCTTCAGGACTTCAAAACTTCGAGATTTGACCCTTTCTGCTCTATCACAGATAAAATTCATCAAAGTCGTGAAGTCTGAAGTACTTAGGCGTTAATCCTCTTGCACCTTTTTTCAGATCTAATCATTGTGAAGGATCCTCCTTCTCCCGAATAGATCCCACGACCCAACATCAAACCTTTCAGTTCCAAACCCATGGTTACTACAGTCTCTTTTCTCTGCAATTGTTCTTGAACAACTATACCTCCTGAGCTTCCAAACACGGCTAAGGTGTTCTCTTGGCACTCTAGAATACTCTGAAATTAAAAATTTTTACTTTTCAACAATAATTTGCTCTGATCTTTTGATTCCATAACCACTTATGCAACCTAATTCAGGCTCAGTTTCAAAAACTGGGCTCTGAACTTCAATTTTGTCCATTTCGAAAATAATTTCCTTCTGAAAAATTCTCTTCAACTTCCACTTTTGTGGCCCATCCAAGCTCAGTGTTGAAATCATGGCTCTGATACCATTTTTTAACATCCCCGACCACCCAAAACATCGAGAAACACCATAGAGGAACATCTTTTTGCTCTAATACCATTTTGTAATGTCCCCGACCACCAACGGCTAGGCCATGCTACTCATATACATATAAATATAAACATAAAAAAAAACATATTTTGTTCATACATAGATGAATGTGGAAATAACAATAAGCCTACATATACAACATATATATGCATTACTCATAAATTATAACACATGTACATATACACAACATGTAAATGAACATAAAAGTCATACTTATCTTTTAATAGAAGACCACCAACTATGTGCAGACCTTCCACGAAACTCCTAGCCTTATATCACACTGCTCATCATGCTCAACAGTGGGTCACCCTTGAGTTGGGACTAAGCTCCACCCAGGGAAAAGGAATCCTAGACTAGGTTGAGGTTACAAAAAACTGCACAGTGCAACTGGAAGGATTCTTTCCAAGAGCCTACTTACACCCACTACTCATGGAATCTCATTCCCCACATGCCTGTTCCACCCAAGGAATATGCACCTTCACTATTCCATAGTCCATCGGCTACTCCACTTCCCTTTTAAGGTCTTGGCAACAAGCCAAATCAGGAATTATTAGAGCTCCGTAGTTGGTGCTAGACTCTCTCTAGGAGAAAATCACTTTCCAACAATCTCTCTCACCTGGAGAGAGCTGCTCACAGGCCTGACAACCTACCTCTTCAACCAGCTTCAAATAAATTCTAGCAAGTGAGGATAAGAGCAAGGCTCAATATAGATCAGGGGATGGAAACAACCACAATTCTATAAGGCACAACATGGCTCTAGAAAGTACAGATATGATGTGCTTCATAGGAAAACATAGGTCAGCTTCATGGGTTACTAGTTTCATAGGTGTGTGAAAGATGTAGGGGTCGACGATGGAGGCCAAATGAGTTAAGCGAAGGATGGGAGAATGGGGAGAGAACGACCCCAATGAGCTTACTTTCCATCTTTAACTACATGTGCCCAGGTCGACACATGTCTTCCTAGAGCTGCATGCACTCCATTTAGCACTCATTCCCTTTCCCAGGAACTTAGGATAACTGGGTTTATTTTCCCCACTTTATTATTTTCATTTTCAATAATATATTATAATATTCCCTTGGTTTAAGCCCTCTATCTCTACCCCTCTTTCCTAGCCTCTCAATCCCATCCCTTTCCCTACCTAGTGGAGCTTAGTTCCCCATTCTCTTTTATCATGGTCGGTATACACGCAGTGATGTATTTATATTAAATATATGAGTATTTACACATATACAATAATAGGCTCATTGGCCATTATATCTAGGCTCTCTGGCATAACCATCACATAAGCCTCCTGGCTTATTATAACTCGTCTCACTAACCTATCAAACATGTTTACAATTCATAATTACAACTGGGGTTCTACCTGGGAATATTAGAGGTATGATCTCCATCAAAACAAGGGTTTGAAGCATGTTGCGGGTTCAAACATTTGCAAAAATAACCAACCTCCTTTTGGTACTATCGAAATCCATTTTCCGATCCATACACTATAAGCATCACAATTGGTCCACTAGCACTACATGACTTTGTTTTTACCCTCGGATCTTCGTTTACCATTAGAAGGAGAACCATACATGGATTCACTACATCTATACATGGCTCCACTACATCTATTGGTCTGAAACATTTTCAACCAATTCACAAGGTCTCCATGCTTCCCGCGGAGGTTCTACAAGATCTACAACATCCCATGTTGTTCTACAAACCCTTGGCATCTTTTGTGGCCCTCTACACTCAACCAAATTCAAAGAGGTGATGAAACCTCTACAAAACATTTCAGAGGCTCTACCATAGCTCATTTGAAATATCTCTTCAATATAAAAAATGGGTATTTTGTGGAACTCATTTGGCTTCCTGGCTTAAGAGATATCATTGATTGAATCTCAGCATGTATTTGATCCAAGGAGGTTGTGCATACCACCATATTCAACTGGATTTTTCTCTCTTATCAGGAAACTATAGAAGGATTCTCACATATGGATGGAAATACCTCTTCAAGATATCAAATGGGTATTACATGGAATATCATTTTTCTTATTGGTTTGAGAGATATCATTGATTGAATCTCAACATTTATTTGACCCAATGAGGCCGCACGTACCACCACCTTCAACGGTACTTTTCTCCTTGCTCAAACAACTACATAATGATTTCCACATATAGATCGAAATATATTTTTAACATCTCAAATGGATATTTCACTGAATTTCACTTCGTTGTTGGATTTATGAGATATCTTTTTTTTAAGAAACACATGTCTATAACCAGCATGGTCGTGCACCCTTCAAATTTGGCCTAGTTTCTCTCACTCAATGGGCCACCTCAAAACAATTTCCATATACCGATGTAAATATATCTTCAATATCTAAAATTGGTCTTCAATGGAATTGGATTTCATCACTTGTAGCAGAATTTATGAATATATTTGCAGAAGGATCTTCACAGACCCCAAAGTCGTGATTTTTCCATATTATTTTTTWAATTTTGGGATTTTATTAAAATTTATTTATTTATCTACCTATGTACAATGTCATTGTCAACTAGGTTATGGGTCAACCACAAACCCATGGTTTTGGTTCAACCACACAAAACCCTTCTCTTCACTGCRTATTTTCACATTGTAATCATAATGGTACGATAATGGGGTTTCTCTTTTTAGCATGGGTGAAATGATGTGGACCATCATTTTCTAAGGGGGGAGGAATGATCTGAATTTTAGGGGGTATATGGTCTAAATTCRGATGCAAAATTCATAAATCTATAAAGCTAATAGATTGTCCATGTGGATCAAGGATATGCCCACCTCCTCATTAATTAATTGGGCTAACAGGTTGCCCATATGGGTCAAAAAGAGTCTCACCTATCGATTATTATACTGAATTTTATTTTCCATTACTTAGTTAGTTGGGTATTTAGATCTATTATTATAATGATAAAGGCTCATTTAATGATCTCTTTCCATTATTGTATCGGGTTTTATTTTCCACTACTTAGTTAGTTGGGTAGTTAGATCTATTATACTAATAATACAAACCCATTTAATGATATCTTTTTTACTTTGTCCAATGAACCATTTTCTAATGCTATATAAAGGCCTAGCAAGCCTTCTCATGATATCAAGTTACTCATTTTGGCTTCTCTCATAGTTTCTATTGTTCATTGTGAGATTAATTAGCTATGAGCGATTTACTAGTAATTAGTTTTAGAGGTGAGGCTCCTCTTTGAGCCTCACCTCCCAAGTACTTCATTTACATGTTTTTTTTGTCCATGCTTATTTTCATGCAACATTGTCACATCTAAGATCCTCCTCTCTTGGCATTCAATCCATCCATATCTCAACCCCCAAGATCCGAATCAAGGTTGCTCACCATATGTGGGTAGACCTATTATTTTGGAAATTATCTCAACATCAATTGAGACTAGCCTATCCAACCATAGAATTCTTCTGTGCATTACTGCCAGTAATTGTTTGACGTATTTATTTACGTCCTTACCCCTTCCAAAATGCGGGATCTCGAGCAGGTCCATTATGCATGTGTTATATAAACCTGTTATCCATTTTTTGGGTTCTAGTATCGGTAATCCTATCACATTGACCCCTCTTCTCTCCATGTATACTTTTTGCTCAAATTTTGGAAACTTTTCTCTATCTTTTACATCATGGTACGCATAGCACAATTTATCTATGCATCCTAGCAAATTTGGTAAAACTCGTACTCCTATTGGTATGCGCGGTAACACAAGGGTTACCTATATTTTCATGCACAGTGACCTATGGATTGTTTGTTTTCCTTTCCCCTTTTTTGGTGCCCTTGAGGGTGTTTCCTCATGCTGCACTTTCTCTTCCTCTTCCTCTTTTGTGATAGATTCCTACTACCCTATGCTTTCTTCTACTTGTACATTCTGTTGTTGTGCTAGATATGCACCGGATTGAACCCTTGGCTCATCAGGCTTAGTTATTTTCTCATCTACTTCATCTGTTGGCTGGATTGTTTCCACGATGGGTTTCTTCTTCAAGTTTTTCTCCTCTTCCATGTTTTCTAGGTCAGTATGCATTTGTTTTGTCACGGGGGTTGGATCCTGCTCCTCCACCATTGTAGGGATCACTAGTTCAATGATCGAGGAAGGGATGTCTTCCAAATACACCACTCTCTCCGGTTGCATAAGGTTTTCCACTTCCATTGTTGTCTCCTACGGTGACCTCACTATTMTACATGTTTTYCTCRTTGTTMTACTAGGAGATCCTACCTTTGGAGGTACAATCTTGCTTGAATCTATGTGGGTTTTCTCAGAAATCTCCCTGATTTACTTCTAAATCTCATGTTCACTCTTAGCTTCTTACTCCTTAGCTCTGTTTTTTCTCGAAGTCACAAYGTGGATTGTCAGACACATTTTTTTCTTCTATAATGTTGTCATAAATGCTCCAAATCTTACCAGGAACTCTTCCTCCACTATCATAAATGTCCATTTCGTTCCTCACATTTCTGACAACCGATTTTTCATTTCCTGACTATTTCATTTTTCCAGTGCGCATTATTTTTCTATTGTCATATTTCTCTAGCGTACTGGAATTTCCTTCTTTCATAGTTGTTCTGCACATAGTATCTTCACTTCTTGTCACACCAGTATGTTGTCTGTTGTGCGTTTTCATTCTCAATTGTTTTTCTACCACTTATTCTTGTAACTATTTGCTTTTGGCTTTTTCTTATTTTTCTAATTTTTTTCTTCCTTTTTCTTCTTTTTCTTCCTACTATATACATTATGTACAATTCTATGTTATGCACAGTAATTACTAAGGGTTGGTAGGTCGACTGTCCCTATACAGTTTCAATAGACTACCATTCACCATTCCTTTCATTTTCTTTCCTGCTAAGTCCTTCAGTTGCACATCACCTCCATCTATGAAAGACTTTATCTCATATGGCTCTATCTAATGCATTTTGAACTTCCCTCGATGTTACAAGTATTTACGGTCATAGAGGAGAACCATATCTCCTACTTTGAAGTTCTTCTTCTTAATATGTATTCTATGTCAGGCTTTATCCTTTGTTTTTTTTACCTCCTAATGGAAACCAGATATAATTTTTTCTTCTTCCAATTCCAAATGTTGAGCTAATATTTCCTGTGTTGTGCCTATTTCTATCATGTTGGTAATATCTGCAATGTGCAGACTTGGAATCAAATAATATAAGGGAACTATTGCTTCCTTTCCATACACAAATCTAAAAGGTATTTTCCCTGTTAGCTTTTTGCATGTAGTTCTGTAAGCTAATAACATTATTGCTACCTTCAAGTCCCAATCATCCCTATTTACATTACAAATCTTGGTCAAGGCATTCTCCAATATCTTGTTGAATGTTTCCACTATTMCATTCACCTAAAGATGATAAGGAGTTCTCTTCTGATGATGTATCTCAAATTCTTCCATCATTGYCTGGATTGTATTGTTGACATAGTGAGTCCCCTGATCACTCATCAATATTCTTRGGCATCCAAACCTTGTAACTACATGTTCTAATAACAATCGTGTTATAGTCTCTACCTTGCAATAATTCACTAGTGCTACCTTAGCCCATGAGGTTAAGCATTATGTCACTATAATAATATATCCAGTTCCCGACCTTMTTGCTTGTGGATTAATTGGACCTACAAAATATACTTCCAACTTTTCRAACACTTGMAAAGTTAATTATGGTCTCAATGGCATCTCATCCCTCCTGAATAGCTTTCCAACTCTTTGACAGACATCATAGTTTTCGCAATAGTCCTTTGAATCCTTGTGGACTGTTGGCCACCATAATCCTGCATGCAATACCTTCTACACATTGGCTTTCCTTGCATGGTGTCCTCCAACAATCCCTTCATGTGATTTTTCTAAAATGATGGTCCTTTCTTGCTCCATAAAATATCTCCTCAAAATGTTATCTGCTTCAAGCTTGTATAAATGACCTGCAATTAATTGGTAGTCTATAGCTCTAACCACCATGTTTTTCTTCTACGCAATATTAAATTCCTTTGGTGCAAATCCTATACTCAAAAACTCAATAATGTCAGCAAAAAACTCATCATCTATATGTACTGAAAACAATTGTGTATCTGGGAAGTTGTCCTCCAAGTTACTTGGTTCTTCTCCATTAGTTATCCTGGATAAATGATCTAGTCCTACATTAAATCTTCTAGGCTTCACCACAACTTCAAATTCAAACTCCTAAAAAAATAATAGCCATTTGCATATTCTTCCCCCCAAAACTGGATTATTAACTAAATATCTAAGAGAAGAATGATCTGTAAACATCTTGAAATGTTTCCCTAACAAATAATGTATGTATTTTTGCAATGCATATACCATAACTAATCCTTCCTTTTATGTATTGTTGTAGTTCTGTTACGAATATGATAACTTCATGCTTGAAAATGTTATAGGGTGATCTATATCACCTTCTCCTGGTTGTGTCAATATTTCTCCTAATGCTATTGTAGATGCATCCACATGCACATGAAATTATTTTTTCCAGTTTGGAAACACTAAAATTGGCATAGTTACCATCTTCTCCTTCAAAATATCCAATCTTTGCTAGCATTCATCATTCCACCGATACTTAGTGTCCTTATTCAACAACTTCTCCATTGACACATTAATATGTGCATATCCCCTTATGAACTTCCTGTAATACCTTGTATGACCAAGTGTAGTCTTCAACTGGTGCACTGACTTCGGTGGTGGTAAATTCATGATGACAACAATTTTAGCAGGATCAACTAGCAAACCTAGTTTACACACCACATTCCCTAACAAAATACCAAAATGTGCGTTGAAAATGAATTTCTTAATATTCAATGAAATCTGGCATTGTATTCATATGTCTAACATCAATCTTAAAACTTCCACATGATCCTTTAGAAACTATACATTGCCCATTCATCCAAGTAAACCTCCAAAAACTTGTGAATAAATTCCTTAAAAGTTGCTACTACTACTCTTGAAAAAAGTGTTGGTGCATTCTTCAACCCAAATGGCATAATTGTATACTAGAATTTACCCCATTATGTAGAAATTGTTGTATTATGTCTATCTTCTGGTGCTATCCTGATCTAATGATATCCTGAAAAACCATATGTAAATGAATAAGCTTCTTGACATCCTACATTCTCTAATACTTCATCTGTAAATGGGGTAGGAAAAGGATCATGTAGGAAAGCATCATTCAATTTTATCAAATATAAGAAAATATTGATCCCTCCTTGTTTCTTTTCTTGCACCACCATAGGACTGATCCATTCTGATTCTTTCATAGGTTCTGTAACACCATCCTCTAACATATTTTCAATTTTTTCCTTCACCTTCTGCTTCTATACTGGATTTAATATGTAACGTATTTGTCTTATAGATCTGGATTCTGGATTCAAAGAAATATTCATCTCTCCTAGTTCTCTTGCTAATACCTTCATCTCTGAAAATATTGTTGGAAACAAATCACTATACTCGCGCAGTAATTTTGTGATTCTTTCTAATGTTTGGTTATCCCAATAGTCTCTAATGCTTGCAATCTTTGGGTTTTTTGTAGTTCCAATATTTATCTTTTTTATCTTCAGGGGTGCATAATAATCATTTGAATATATATTTGGTCCTTCTACTTCCATTTCTCCTTCAACTTCTGGGATTTGGATATTGCTCGGGTTTTCTTCTGTTAGATCTTCTTCTGCGACATGATAACAGTGTAGCAATTGTCTAACTATTTTTCTAGTATGGTTCTGATATGTTGGGATTATTTCAAAGTATGGTTCTTCAAATATCATGTCTCTTACCACCTTCACTATTGTATCTATCTCTGGAATTTCATGCTCAAAGGAAAATGTAACCACGAAATTATGTTGTACTTATTCCCAATTTTCAGTTTCTCTGCGTTGTTCTTGTTCTATGTACCAGTTCTTTGGAATTCCTTATAATGTGTGAATAAAATGGTGTGGCCATTCTTTTGGTGGTACTAATAACCATTGAACCATGCACCTATCTACATGTTCTCTAGGTTGTCCAATTCCATCATATTTCTCCTCATATATATTCTCCTACTATGTGCCAAATCTAATGCGCAATAACCTTTTGCACTAATACCAGTTGTTGATATTCTCTTTATGTGTACCCCACCAACGGACAGGTGTATCTTTCAAATAAATATATATTATTGATAATCATTGATTTTATACTACTTCTGATTCAAAGTTCATTAAAAATTATTCTAGTTCATTCAGACCATAAAACGTAGGAGGCTCTCTTACCTATCAACCAATCCATCTAAGTGCACGTGTCATTCTGGCACATCTTTTGGTGGATAATTCATGTAATCATTGTTTCTAGTTCTATAGTCTTGTGTCAGAGTCTGAAGCACAAGAAATACTACTCCTCCAACTAATAATTACATATGCAGTTGGGTTGATATAATCCTCTTCGCACATGGTAGTTCTATACAACTGATTTACATCCTCTGTAATTAAAAAATTGGTCATAGGTTCCACATACCTTCCTCCTTCTGAGGGATCCAATGTTGCAATAAATATGTACTCTTCTTATTCAAAAAAAAAAAAATTTGTCTTCAAGCTAATAATAGTCTGGTTATCAAATGCCCAATCCAGCCCCAACAATGTTGGATATTGTGTAGTATTATCTACTATGTCAATGACTTCAAATTCTACCATGGTGTGCACACCATCTAGATCTACTAGTTTCCCCTTCAATATACCAATTGGCACCACTCTATGCTAATTTGTTAACTTCAATTGGATAGGTGAATACCCCAATGTTGGTTCTCCCATAGCTTCCCATGTCTTCTTTGGAAAAACATTGACTTCATACCCTAGGTCTAGTATAATATCCCCCATATTGAAATCTCTAATGTTTTTAATTCAACCCAAATTCCCTAATTTTTGTTCTCTTCTTACTGACTTGATTCATTGTCTTTACCCCTTCTTCATTAGAATTACACTTTTCTAATAGACTTTGCAATACTTGTAAATATTTTTTATCATTCAACAATTTTACACAAGACCCCAAAAAGTTTCTTAAGTTACTTACTTTCTATAAAGGGTTCTCTTTGTTGATCTGATAAAATAATGGAGGCATGTTATACACTGGTCCCTTCACCAAGTGGGGGATTGATTATACTACATGCCACCTGGATTCAACCAGGGGGCATCGTTACATCATCGTAACGGTAGACTACTTCACAAAGTGGGTCGAGGCTATGCAAAAATTCAAAGATGATGGTGAAACAACAACTCTCTTTATTTTTAACCATATTGTAGCAAGGTTCCGCATCCCGAAGGAGATTTTCACTAACCATGGTAGTCACATTTAGAAAAAAAATGATGTATGAGTTAACATCAAATCTAGGGCTGAGGTAGGAGAATTCATCACCCTACTACCCAAGAGAGAATGGTCAGGTGGAAGTTGTGAATCAGTCCCTCAAGACTATTCTGCAATGAGCAATCAATTCACTAGAGTCAAATTGGCATTTGATGTTGTACTCGGTGTTGTGGGCCTACCTAACATCTGTAAAGACTGCAACCAATTTCTCACCTTTTCAACTTGTCTATGGGTTGGAAGCAGTCTTTCCAATAGAGTGCCAAATCCCATCTCTAAAGTTGGCAGTACAGTTATTGACAGACACTTAACCACTTAAGGAATTCTTATTATATCTTGAGAAACTCAATGAGCAACATCGTGACATAGCCTTGGCTAACGAGGCTCATAAGAAAAAATTCAAGTTTCAATACGATCGATTCATTTGTCCTCGGATTTTCTCTGAAGGTGACCTTGCCCTGGTCTATGACCAAGATAAGGATCCCTTGGGGGCAGGCAAGTTCAAACCTATGTGGTTTGGACCTTTCATAGTGAAGGAGGTACTAAAGAAGGTCTCTTATCATCTGGTTGACTTTGAAGGGAAATCTTTGGCAGAGCCTAGAAATGGGCTCTACCTCAATAATTATTACTCGTAGGTGGGTCGCCTTTGGTGAATTCTTGTACATATGTATAGTTCTTATACAATTAGTATTTTATCTTTTTGTTTTATGGATGTGTCATTTTTTATGTCATATTTTTCGCTGTGGCAGATGTCAAGTGAATCATAAGTGTTCATTGGGTTTGCGGACACCACCAAGCGACACACTTGGAGGCTTTCTTCCACAGCTTGGGTGATCTTCACACCTAAAGGCCAGTTTCTATCTTTTGGAGGTATCTTTTTAGGTGACGCCTCAAACATTGTCATTGAGTACAGCGCAGTAATAGAGTTTCTTTGTGACGCTTTGTCCCATGGCATCTCTCACCTACGGGTCTATTTATATGTGTAGTTGGTTATGTCCCAATTGAATGGAGTTTACCGTGTTTATGATCCTACTCTACACCGAGGATTCCTTAGGGTACGTCTCTTAGAACAATGCTTTGATTACATTACATATGTCCATGTTCCTAGGAGATTGAATCAAATCATGTATACTCTAGCTAATCATGTATTAGATTTGCATATTTCACACACATACACATGTACATACATTGTAAAAATGTGATCCATATGACATAAAAAGATGTAAATACGCATATATATATATCAAAAGTCTCAGAGTACACAGGTGGGTGCAAGCGCCTCAAAAAATAATATGTCTGGTATACATCGCAGG
>JASDQU010106110.1:147079-157820 GCA_032191745.1 Picea mariana
AAAGAAAATGTACCTATCTCTCCTCTCTCTGATTCGGGAGGTGCAGGCATATCAATATCCCTAGAGAAGTTGATCCCATCATAGGGGTATTCCTATATAGCTGGAATCTGTTGAGACCACCAGTCAAAGAAAGTATCGTCAAAGGCCTCAATGGTCCTCCCTCCCCCCTGTTGCAACAATAACTCCATCCACCTGCACACTACTGGAAAGGTGGCCACATGCCCCAGTACTATCTCTCACGGACTAAGACTGGGTACTCTCTCGAAAAAAAAAGAGCATAATATAGTGCCAAACCCAAAGTTTGTGTTGCTCCGCCCATGACACTTTGTGATTTGTCTCTTCATTCACTCTAGCATGGTTGTGCTCCAATAGAACACTCATGCATTTAAGCACTGTACTGCACAATGCATGTACACTCGAGAGACCTGATGTAAGATCATGGATCCAGTAATCTGCCCAATAAGTAAAACTATCTCTTTCTGTGATAGGTTGGTAATTTTGTGGATCAACACCTGAGAACCCACTTTATCTGTGCTAGCCTCGTAGTGTTTCTTCATCAACTCAGCAATGTTGTGAGGCCCAGGAGGAAAAGAATGAAGGTTGATTGGTTCCCCTCTCCTTGAGAGGCCAGACAAAAACTAGATATTCTCAATTGTTGGAATCAACGAATTCCCCTCGAGCATAAAAGCTTCAGCGTCAGGGTGCCAGTAATCCACCAAGGCATTAAGTAGCTTGGGTTGTGCCCTCATGAGTGGACACCGTAAAAATTTCCACAACCCGCATTGTTTTAATGCAGCGACAACAATAGGGTCTTCTTCGACCAAAAAATCAATGTCTTCATGCTCCCTCTCTCTCCAGTGGACATACATCCTGTCAATGACAAGTTCAAAGGGGAGTTAGATCTTGTATTTTATTTTTTCTTTACCTTTTTGAGGGTGTACGTGGGTTGTAGTGAGAACAGTCATGTATGCACATGGGTATAGTATTTTCTTCTCGTGTACACGCAGGGACGCTCCTTTTTAAGAGTGCACGCCCCAAAAAAAAAAATTAATGAAAGAAATAAGTATGGAAATGCAGGAGAAGATAGTTTGTCTTTTTGGTCAATTCTCAATTTGCAATGGTGATAATGAGCTGTCGACTTATAGACGTTTTTGGCCCTTTATAGACGTTTTTGGCCCTTTTAGTCATTTTTTTGTCCCTTTTCTCGTTTTTTCTGGCTTGAAAATCATTTAACATGGTTCTTGAGTTTCTCATTGGATTTTATGATACACTTCACTTTTGGTTTGGAAAACATTTTAGGAGATGGGTCACTTTTAAAGATTCTTTGGTAAAACTCGTTTTTACAGCTTTTTGCATTTAAGTTAGGATTCCACCTCCACTTTTTTCATATCGTTTTCTTTTTCTCTTTACTATAGGATCAAACCCACTGAATTGTGACATGGGACCGTCATTGCTTCTTTAGAAGTGTCGTAATTTGGTGGTAGAGCCTACCTCTACATGGACGCCCTAGGTAGATCCTGGTTGCATTTTTGGTGTCCATGTTGTCATTAATGACTTTAGGCTCGGGATTCCTTTTCAATCTTGTCCTAATTATGAGATTGAGCCTCATACATCCAATATGTCATCACTCTTGACCTCACCCTTAGGACTCCCAAAAAACAAGTCTTCTTTTAAACCCTTTTCAGACTCTTTAAACATGAAAATATTGTCGAGCAATCTTGTTGTCCTTCATGCTCGCCAAACTAAAACTTGAAGGCACTTATGTCCGGCGGTAGTTTATCCCTTTTTCGGTCCGAATGGTCAATTTTACGAACAAAGGTACTCTCTAGGAACTTTGGTTCACTAGAAGAGTATTCCCATGTATAAGTTTAACCCTTTTTCGGGACTGAGGGACTAAATTTACGAAAAATGAACCCCCACGAAGTCCATAGTTAAGCTCAGTCTTTTGAGACTCCCTAAAATTGAAAATATTGTCAAGTGACCTTGTTCCATCACACTCGTTAAAATGGTCCAGAAGAACATCCCCTACGGAGTCCATAGTTAAGCTTTTTTCAGACTCCTTAAAATTGAAAATATCGTCGAGTGTCCTTGTTCTTTCACACTCGTTAATTGGTTCAAAAAAAAATCTACTGGCATGAGTTTACCCCTTTTTATGGCATGTATATTAAGGAGGAAAAAGGTACACCTTGGGATATTCGTCTCTCCAGGAGAGTTCTCCTCAACAAATTCTACTTTTTCAGGATAAGGAGACTAAATCTAGAAAAAGGCAGTGAGTCCATAGTTAAGCTCTTTTCAGACTCCTTAAAATTGAAAAGATTGTTGAGTGATATCGTCTTTGTCACACTCATTAAAATAGTTTTGAATAGATGTCTTTTCAATGCTATTTTACCCCATTTTCAAACTGACTAGACTACCTTCGGAAAAGGTACCCCAGTGGAGTCTTCTTTTACGCTTTTTCAGACTCTCTAAAATGAAAAACCACCGAGCTTACCTTCTCTGGGCTCGTTAAAATTACATTGAAAGACATTATCATTGTGTCCTATTAATCACATTTCCATCCCTACATATTTTTCCTAATGCCAGCTCCATGTTGCTCTCAACTAAAACTTTGAAGCATGCCTTATACGCAAGCCTTGTAGCACTTTGCCTTTGCGTCTTGACACCTTGACCCATGGAGGAATTTTCCTGAGTGTCCTTTCCCTGCACATGTCTACTTGTTATGTACATTAGTGTGTTCCTTTCTCTTGGAACTAGTATGCTTTGCGACACTTTTTCCTCCTTTGTAACGTAGCATTCTTTTATTCTTTTTCAATATTTCCAAAACTATTGAAAAAGACAAAAAAATCAAATATACCCCAAAAAGAGGATGGGAAAAGTATTTTCTTTTTATGGAAGCACAATGAGTCACCCTTGGACAAAGCACATCCTTCCATTTGTTCATCAATATTTGGGATTTAATATGACCTTAGGAAGTTTTTCTCGTTACATAGAGCTATCTCCTCCTCTGTTTGGTTATTCTTCCAAACACATGGAGAGTTTGTGTTGCCTCCTGGATCATGAAATTATGTCAATGTCATGCTAACCGAGTCTAATAATCTATTGTGCTATTGTCCAACAAGATTTTTACCCAACTTGAGTCGGCCTCTCTACAATTTTTCTCTTTCCCTCATGCTCGACCATCCCCAAAAGTCCAATCAAGTCCTTGATTGAAATCACTAAATTTCTATGCCTGATCATCGAGATCCTCTTGTCCTTTCCCAATGAGTCATCGAAGACCTCTGGGTAGTGAAGTTGTACACTCAAATTACACTCCTACCTAATTTTTAAAGATCTTGAATTTGTTGCTTGAGCTCTGAAGGCCTCATCTCCAACCATCAGGCGTCATTGGCTTCTTGAAGATGGATACTATACAAGTATATCTTTGATTTTCATATGTATATCCACTGTGCATTGCTCGTGGGTACACTTTATATAGTTATATGACATGGATATGCAGTGTATTTGATTGGCATCCATGATTTATTTCATCCCAAGCATGGGTATGCCTGCCTTGGTGAGACAATTATTATTTTTGCAGATGGCACCTCCTGAACTCTGGTCACGGGCTCACTCGCTTCGTACATTGGTGAATATTTGTAATTTATTTCGGCCATTAGATGCTCTTATGACCTCACACATTAGGGGGCATCTGTTATAACCCTAAATTTCACCATACATGCATACCTGGCATCAGGCCCTCTTACTTACCATTTTTGCCAAGCCATCACTAAGAAGCTCTTCTTAAAAGCACTATTTTTGAAGATGTACGCACCCTACACCATTATTGTCCACATATGTACACTAGATACACCATTACTGCCTACGTATGTATGCTATTTTCACCACTACATCCTATTTATACTCGCAAAAGTTGTAAAAATCAAAAAGTTGCAAGGAATTCGTTGAGATTACGGTCTATTGGGTAGTTTCCCAACTGTCCCACCGCCTATAGCCCATCACCCAACCAAATAACCATATTTTTTCATATAAAAGGAGGTGTTGGGGTCTCATTGCAAAGCTAATCATAAGAATAGTGAAACTCTTCCCATTTCACTTTCCCCCCTTGTCCCAAGAATTTGCAGCCACATTGTGAGTTTTGAGCCAGAATTCCCTATTCTTGCCTTTTTCCTCCATTGCAAGCCTAATCCATTCCCTAGAGAGAATTGAAGAGGAGAAAGATACATGGAAGCGTAGTTGGAGCTTGGTGAAGAGGAGCTCAGACCCGTTTCAAGGAGAAATCGTCGATCTCATTGTAAGTAACTTTGTGAGATTAATAAAAAGGAATATTTTTTGTGTCCCGAATATGATGTGTTCAATCTTTATGTTTGATTTATTTTTAATTATGACATCTAACCCACTAATTCATATATAAGATGCATGTTTGTATTTCTTGTTTTGTATGTTTGTGAATACAGGTCAGCCTTGGGAAGAGACTTGCAGTCGAGGAGCAATCGAATGCAAAAGGATCAACATTGGACGTGGATTTTAAGGTAGAGTTACCGGATCTTTTTACCTTGTGTTTTCTGCATGAATGTGGGTGTAGTTGGGGTAGTTTCTAAAAAGTAGCAGACTTTAGATGGTTATCTCTACCTACATGTTGAACCCTAGTGTAGTCCATAGGGGGTTTTCCCACTATAGCAACACACCATATAGATCTACTGGTTTCCCCTTCAATCTACCAATTGGCACCACTCTATGTTGATTTGTTAACTTCAATTGGATAGGTGAATACCCCAATGTTGGTTCTCCCATAGCTTCCTATGTCTTCTTTGGAAAAACATTGACTTCAGACCCTAGGTCTAGTATAATATCCCCCTTATTGAAATATCCAATGTTTGCATTCAACCCGAATTCCCTACTTTTTCTTCTCTTCTTACTGACTTGATTCATTGTCTTTACCCCTTATTCATTAGAATTACACTTTTCTAATAGACTTTGCAATACTTGTAAATTTTTTTTATCATTCAACAATTTTACACAATACCCCAAAAAGTTTCTTAAGTTACTTACTTTCTATAAAGGATTCTCTTTGTTGGTCTGATCAAATAATGGAGGCATGTTATACACTAGTATATCCTCTACTGGATTTGTTCCTAAAGTCGACGCAATGTTTTCTTTCAGAATCTCTTGTTTAGATTCTTTGAATATCTCTTTCTCTTTGCGTGCATGAAACTTGTATTCAGGTGTTGTACTCTTCCTAACCCACTGATACTAATCTTGATCCTTCTTTGTTGCATCTTCTCCTATCTTTCCTCCACCTCTAGTAACTATGTTGATCTTTTTCCCATGCTCTTCTCTTTTTTCCATAACAATCCACTGTACATTATGATTATTCTAGTTTCTCTTGTCTTGTATCTTTACCAGAAGTGTTGGAAAACATTATGTCTCATGGTTTGTTGTGTGACAATAACATACATGTCGTAGGTGGTTGTGGATCATAGTCTCTGGAATATTGTCCAGGTTTCTGATGGTTGTGAAAAACTACAGGTCCTCTATCTCCTTTGAAGCCTCTTCCTCCTTGGCCTCCTCCTATAAATCCCCCTATGTTACCATGATTATCTTCACATGTTGTATTATATTGGGGTCCCTAATTTTACTTCGACTACGTATTATTGTACTATGTTGACACCGCACACTGTTGTGCATTGTTATACTACGGTGGTGCTCGAAACTGTTTCACATTGTTGTACTGAGGTTGTGCTTGAAATTGTTGTGAGACATTATATTTTGGTTGTTGTGCATTGTTATACTGTGGTTTCTACACAGGTTTTGTTGTCATTAACTCATCCTGCACCCTATATGCATCTGATGTACTCTCCTTCATTATTTCAAGGTTTTGTAGTCCTTGTCTTCATGTCCAATTGACTTGCAAAAATTACAAAATGTACTCTTTGGTACTTTCTGATACTTCTGCATCATGGGACAATAATAAGGATCATGCCCATGTGTTCTACATATTTCACACCATGGTCCTTCTGAAGATATAGGATTTGTCATCCTTACTCCTATATAATATGAAAACAATGGACTCTCATTCCTATGATAACATTTTGTCTTACATAATGTAAACCAGACATATTCTCTTTTCTCCCTACCTTTATTCTGATTTAACTGAAATGTTAAGTTCTTTAAATCTTGCCTCAACTCTTCTACAACTAGATCTCTCTGCTTATGCTAATTTTTCTCTAACTACGATGTTGCTTACAAGGCCTTAGCCTGGGTTTGAAACTTTTGCTTCCTCAAAGGATACTTCAAATGTGGCAATAAGGAGTTAACAAATAAATTTCTATGTTGCATATCAATAATAGGGTACTTCAACTTACCTTTTAGTCTTTTAAACCTCTAGTTCACATCCCAGACTGATTCTTCTATATTCTGCTTAATCTCTATCATTTCATTCATGAATTGATCCTTTGAACTTGGTTTCTTAAATTCATTAATCAATTGCTTCTTCACATCTCCTACAGTTGTAGGCACTCCTGTTGGATTATTTGTTGCGAGACCCATTTACCAATCTAATGCATGGTCTCTGAATGTGATCTCCAACTGCACAACCTTTGTATCTTCATCTATAATCTGCTTAGCTGCTAATATATTCTCATAGATAAACAAATTCTTCTATGTTTTATCTGATCCTTCTCCTCGAAATTATGGTATCCTAATAGTTGATTCTTGTCCTACCATTATGAAGTTTTTTTTACTACCACCTCCGCACAGTGTAGATACTTGACTGCTACTTGTTGGACTTATACTTCTTCTTGAGTTTCCACTGGGCCCACATCCTGTAAAAATCCTTCTACCACTAATCACTTGCTGGTTAACTAGTTTTTCTTCTTCATATGTATTAGTTGCACATGGGGTTGTGGGTTCCACACTAATTTGGATCTGGAATGGAGAGCCTTATTCTATTCTAGACCACTAACCTCTGGTTTTCCTCTCATATGTGGCACGCAATATTTCCTCAATTTTCCCTGTCGCACAGATATCCTCTAGCTTTTCCTCATCACTGTCTAATCCCTCTTACTCAATTACTTCCCTCTTCTTACTATTGATCTTATAATGGAAGGTTCATATGTTTCACTTCACTCCTACTCTCCTTATTATTTCCCTGTCTTGTTACTCATCCATGATTGTGGGGTGGATTGCTTCCTTCTTTTTTCTTTCGTCCAAATCCCTCTCCATATCTCAGATCTTCCTTAGTGCTTCCCCCAGCTCCCCCATGCATGGAGAGTGATTTAGCTATMTGATTCCATGGTTATCATGCATTTATCATGCAATAATATATTGATTGATATGTAAAGAGACCTAATGCACCTCCCTCTTAGTCCCTTCAAGAAATCTTTCTCTGCATTAGTATATGACTTCGTTGTATCGACTACAAATTCAGTAATAAACCCTAAAGTAATATTKTCTAACCATAAATCCACTGCACGTTTGAATTTGTTATTAAMCTTTTCCAACCGCACAATGTTCTCAACAACCCACTCTACTATCCTTATCCGATTAGTCAGATGAGTATCCTTCAACCTCAATATCCACTCATGTAACAACTCTGGAAAATAATAGAAATATGCCTCATGAAAATCAGTAAACACATACCTCTACAGATACTGGTGTGGTGTATACCTGGATCTTTGATTATATTTCTATGAGAAATCAAGTTGCTTTGTCTCCAACCATATTTCAATCTCTTTCTTTGTAAGGTTCCATGGCCTAAACATTCTTTTCTACCACTGCATCTTCTTGACTTTTCCTCACCAGATGCCTTCCAAGTTGTTCTTCTAAGTTGGTCTCGACAACAGAACCAACTGTTGGATGTATGGACTGGCTCAGGTTCTACCTTAGTTCTCCAAAAAAACCTTGTTCACCATCGACCCTTTTGGTAAACCAAAAGGATACACCATGTAGAGAGTGCACAACACAGTCTCACCCGATATGGCTTATGGGTGATTTCATGACCCAAGTGTCTGAAATCATGGAAGGGATGGAACTCATGGGAATGTTATACCTATTAGACTTATTATTCTATTTTAACATGCATATAACATTCATTAGTTATATTATTTCCTCCATTCAATAATATTCATTATAAAAGATTATTCTAGTGGGCGCTCTACCTAAACTCTAACAAATGCATTCATCTATCCATCCATTCATCATAAAGCACATCAAATCAACACCACACACATAGAGAAACCATTTTTACCATGGTTCACCCCCCTAGGCTACGTCCACAAATATATTCTTCTTTATTTATTATTCTTCATAGAAAATGTCCTACACTGCACACATTACATCATGGATTTAGAACTGGTGAGGTTGACCAGCGTCGCACCAAGATCCAAAGCTTGCGACCTAACCCTCAATTACATCTCAAAAATAACTCCATCTGAGTTCCACAGCTCTCAATCAAACAAATACTTCAACTCAGATCTCAAAAGGTGCTTAAAGTACTTCAGTCATACAAAGTGATACCTAAAAGATAAGATAAAGGTGCCTTCCTGTTTACCTCATACATGCTCTATTTATCTTAAAAAACTGGGTAAAAACCCTTACATCATGAATCAAAACCCTAATTCTAAGTGGACTCCACTTGTCCACTTTCTAACTACCTTTTTTGTGGTTTGTATTCGATCCAACCGTTCCATGCTTCGACTCTGCGTTGATCTTACTTATTTCCTAGCGCACTGCTTCCTTTTCCCTTTGTCATGCTACTTTTCCTTATTTCCTGGTGTGTGTTGCTTCCTTAGTCCCTTATTCCTCATTTACTATGTTGAACCCCAAAATTGTCTACTCCAATAGTAACAATCACATCTCTTCTTAGGTATAAGCTGCCACCATTCTAATGAGTTCATTCACTCTGTATTTTTATAGTTTTTGTACATTTCTTTCATTAATAAAACTTGTACATTATTGTTGTTGATTAAGGTTGGTTGTCATTGATGTCAACCCTTGAAGAACGCCCCATAGCACAAAGGTTTGGGTAATGGACCCAATATTGTTTGATGTAAATATGACTCATTATTGTTTTTTCATAGTTGATAAGAAGTAAATATGGATGAACTCCAAAGTGGACCCCTTATGGTGAAATCCCTCACAGGAAGACGCTTTGCAGAGTAAGAGAACCCATGCTTAATTGTGGAATAATGAGATGAAGGAAAATGAATTTTTCAAGGAAACTATCCTAGATGGATATTTCTTGTCATTCCATTTTCGGTGGTATGTGGAACGTCACATAACTCCTCACGGTTAGAGAGTTACGGCCATGAGAAGTTGGAGACCCCAGCTTTGGGTAATGGACGCAAGTTTGTTTGATGGGTAACGGTATGAGTTATGATATATTTTCAGATAATATTATTCTATATGTATCGTACATGTCATGCCATTTCTGGTGGTATGTGGAATGTCACATAACTCTTCACAGTTTGAGAGTTATGGCCTTACGAAGTTGGAGGACCCTCATATGTCATCTAGAAGCCCCAAAAGGTCAAAGTAGTCAAAGTGGTTTAAGAGATTTTAAAAGGTAAATAATAAAGTGAAGTAATGAGTGTATTATAATTCAAAGTGAACACAAAATAAATTATTTCAATAATAAATTTAATGGAGAAATTAGAAGTGGGTTAACCCTAAAATAAGGAAAGTGGGGCCAAGTGACCTAGAAGATGTTTTTAAGGAAGCTATTTGGAGAGTATAAATAAGAGGCAAGGCTCTCTCATTTTAGATACACTTGAGAATATTGAATACCTATAGGTTTCTGAGGTAACCAAAGTATATCTAAGCACAAATTCTGAGGAAAGTGAAGAAAAGAAGGTTGAAATGCAAGGAAGGATAAATTCTTTTGATGGTGTTTTCTAAGGTATGTTATTTACAGGTCATCTCACCATTTTCACTATAACGTTTTTTATATAATGATTCAGATCGTGAAATTTTTATTCCATTGAGAAAACATATCCAAGTATCTATGGTAAAAAATTCATCTTGTGGGTCCTTTTATTTTGGGAGTTACACTCCGTGGAAAATAGGGTTTGTGGTTGGTCCTGAAACTAGTCAAAAACAGGTGTTTCGGGTAAAAATGTCATAACTTCTTCATAAAAGATTTAAATTTAGTGATACCAAATATGTTTTTTATGGTATAGTATATAGTATTTTTTGTAATAGTTTCATATCATTTCAACAAATATTCTGTGTGGGGCACACTCTACAAGGTCGCTCTCTAGAATAAGCCAGAATTCAACAAGGTATGCCATTTTTTCTATAACTCATTTTTTGAGAGGTTCCAAGTAGTGACACTCGGAGGAATTGCATAAAACACATTGAATAACATTGTGTATAAGTTTCAGATATTTATACATTACAGGTACAAAGTTATGATTACTTCAAGTTAGGGTTGTTGACTAATCCAAAACTAGGCATGTGAGACTAAAGAAACGTTTGATGAAAATGCTAGTCTCTTGTTGTTAAAGTTAAGGAAGGTTTGCATGAATGTGATCATATACACCAGGTCTATTACAGAACTACAAATCAAATTTAGATGATGAAATTGATGAGGGCTTTTGGTTGAGGTACATGTTGAGTACATGGTTGGGACAAGTAGTTGATGAGTTGGCACATACATGAGGTGTATAGTTGATGATGTTGGTACATATTGATGAGTCATAGTTGATAAGTAGTTGACACATGATTGGTACATGGTTGTATGAAC
>JASDQU010106111.1:8766-27158 GCA_032191745.1 Picea mariana
TTATTTGAGGTTGAAAAGTATAATCGGCCAAATATTATTACCAATGATGATTATTCAAAAATGTTGGTCATTCCATCTAATTCACCTCAAATAGTTAACCTTGAAATATCTAAGCTCAATGCAAAGTTTCAAGAGAATGAAACACTTACATTCCAATCGAGAAACATGATAAGTTCTCTCCATCTTGATCCAACCTTTTTACAAGATTCTTTCTTTGATAGTCTAATACTTTATTCTCATCGGGAATATTTTTCGTATGTGAATTCTTTTGAACAATCCCATGTTAATAATTGCATGTATTATGATAGGGTTGCAGATTGGTTGGAGTATTCATATCTGAAAAATGTTCAAGGGAATGGTAAGGTCATGCTTGCTTTGTTTTTAAATGATGATGATAAAGGTAAGTATGATATATTTTTGTTATTTTTCGATATACTACCATTCTTGATAGTAATATTTGATTTTGTTTCCATTGTAGGATTGGAGTTACTTCGATGGGTACATTGGAAGCATGACTTCACTTAGTCTTTTTGATTTGTTTAGTAGTTAGAGTAGGTTTAGGAGTAGGTTTTCTTTTAGTTTTATTTCTCAATATTTCTTTTTGTAATAATGCAGTTATGAACACAAGCAGGCACACCAAGAGAACCATAATATGAATGTTGTCAGGGAATTCCACTTTAAATCTTTTTCTCTCTGTTTTTCATTGAATATTTATTTTCGAAAAAGTCGTATCATCATGAAAATTTTAAATGGAAAGTAAAGAGATAAGTAAATTTAATTCAACCCTGACCTAAGGTGCCACGAGTAGGACTGCACTCATCTTAATAAGAATTTTTCTATTTTTAGTCTCTTTTATTTTTAATAATAATGCTTGGTCAAAGCAGCATCTTATGCATCACTATCTTAAGAAAAGAACTTGTTCGCACGTGATATTTTATATGATTCAGTTCTTCCTTTATTTTACAGTGAGATGATAGTGGATACAAAAACTCAAGTTTATCTTTGGCCAAAATCGTTTCCTGAAAAGTTTTATTTTGCTGTTTTGATTTTGTGTACTTCTTATTTTGAATCCCATTAATAAAATTTGATTTGGTTTGTTGTGTGTTTTTGTTTTTTTTTATTATTTTGAATGAGTTTTCTTCTTATCTTTCTTTTTGAATCAATATATTTTTTATCAAAGAGATATTGTCGAAGGAAGCATTTATTTTAAGACTTGTGTTTTTCAAGCAATTTGAAATAGTTCAAAGAGGTCTTGATATTAAGATATAGTTCAGACAATTGATTTTTAAGGAGATTCTGAAACAACAACTATCAGAAAAGAAGGCAAGATGTGAATCCTTGGAATAAGAGGTAGTAAAAACCAGAAAAGAGATGGAGAAGTTTAAAACATTGTATCTCCAAAATCTTCCAAGCATTAAAGCCACAACAGAACTTAACGACATTCTGAGCAAACATAGATCTCCTTTGTTGAATATTGGTTTAGGTTATGTAAATGGTTCAAGAAGCAATCAACCAGAAATAAAAGAGCCAGTAAAGATGATCAAGTCAGCAGACAATCAGACCATGAGAGTACTTTGTCACGAAAAGCTAATAAAGACAAGATGATCCCTAATAAAAAACAAAGAGATCGGAAGATGGAGCAACAAATGCCAAGAAGAAGGCCATCCTTCAGGTACCAAAATTTCTTCCATGGCTACTATTTTTACTGTTCTAATTTTGGTCATAAGATTGTAAATTGTCAAATTAAGTTTAGAGACATGCAATTGAGGAGGTCAAGAAATAAACAATATCTACAACATAGAACTAAGCATCCAATGAATAGACAATGTAGCACCAATCACTTTGACCTACTGAACAATGAGCTTGAATGTTATAACTATCATAACTTCAGCCATAAAGCTGCAAACTGCCATCTGAAGAAGTACAAGGAAGATCCAAGGATAAATCCTTTAGCTAGAAATGCTAGCACATGGAAAATGAAATATAGTGAAAAATGTGGTCTAGTACTTTCAGCTCAAAAAATAAAATACCCCTGGTATATAGACAGTGGATGTTCCAAGCATATGACTGGAGACAAGGATAAGTTTCTGTTTATAAGTAAAAAAAAAACAGGAAATGTTACCTTTGGAAATGATGAACCAGGTAAAATCAAGGGTAAAGGGATGGTGAGTTTGAGTAATGGTAAAGGAAAATCCCAAGATATTCTTCTTGTAGATGGGTTGAAACATAATTTTCTCAGTGTAAGTCAAATGTGTGACAGACGATGTGAAGTGGTGTTCGCTTCCAAGGATTGTAAGATAAAATCTGTAAATTCAGGTCAAATGGTGGCTAAAGGCATAAGGGCAGAAAATAATGTTTATGTGTTGAAAGAAGATAAAGAAGAGTGTCATCTAAGTAAACATGATGAAAGATGGTTATGGCATAGGAGACTTGGACATCTAAAATTTGAGCACTTAATCAAGCTCAAAAATCTTGAGGCAATAAAAGATCTTCCAAGAATATAAAAGCCACATGAATCTGTGTGTAAACCCTGCCAAGTAGGAAAGCTAACCAAGACACAGTTTAAATCCAAGAGCTCTGCTTCAACAGATAAACCACTCCAGTTAGTTCATATGGATTTATGTGGACTATCAAGACAGGAAGGCACATGGAATGAAAACTACTTTATGTTGATCATTGATGATTACTCCAGACTTACTTGGGTTTCTTTTCTCAAAGAAAAAGCTGAAGAATTTGAGAAATTTAAAATATTTAAGGCTTTAACTGAAAATCAAACAGGCAAGAGGTTAAAGGCAGTAAGATCATATAGAGGAGGAGAATTTATGTCAAGTGATTTCAAGGAATTCTATGGAAAACATGGGATCAAGAGAGAATATACAATCCCATGAACTCCACAACAAAATGAAGTAGTTGAGAGGAAAAACAGAACAGTTCAGCAAATGGCCAGGTCAATAATGAATGAGAAGAACATTGGTCAAACTTACTGGGTAGAAGCAATACACAAAACATTCCATATTCTTAACAAATCCCACATAGTGACAAGACACCTTATGAACTATGATATGGAAGACTTGCTTCAATCAAACACTTCAAATTCTTTGGGAGTAAGTGATACATAAAGAATAATAATGAAAACCTTGGCAAGTATGATAATAGGGCTAATGAAGGCATCTTCTTAGGATATGCTACCAATAGTAAAGGATATAGATGCTTTAATAAAATATTGAATAAATTAGTTGATTGCATTGATTTAAAGGTTGATGAAGGAGTTCCAGTAAGAGAGGTGAGTAATATTGAGTCTATTACATAGGACACAACTGAAACTGAAGATGAACAAGTCCAAGAATCAAATGGAGAAGAGACACCCAGACAAGAAGATCCAGGACAACAATCAGCATCAAATCCTTCCTCCAAAATTACTCAAAAGAATCATCCTGAAAGTCAGATAATTGGTGAGAAAGTCAAAGGTGTACAAACTAGGAGAAGGATAACCAAATACATCGAGCAATCACATATGGCCTTCATATCCATGGTGGAACCCCAGAACTTCAATGAATCTAGTGAAGATGTAAATTGGTTAAAATCAATGAATGAGGAACTGGACCAGATTTAAAAGAATGACACTTGGGAACTCGTTCCTAGGCCAACAAATAAGAATGTAATATGATCCAAATGGGTCTACAAAAATAAGATGAATGAGCAAGGAAATATTGTAAGAAATAAGGCTAAATTGTCCTGCAAAGAATATGCTCAAATAGAAAGATTGGACTTTGATGAAACATTTGCGCCTGTAGCAACATTAGAAGTTACTAGAATGTTTCTTGCCTATGCTTGTCATAAATTGTTTAAATTCTATCAAATGGATGTCAAGTCAGCTCTTCTAAATGGAGACCTAAAATAATAAGTCTATATGGAACAACTAGAAGGTTTCCAACTGTCAGATAACCCTGACTTTGCCTGGAAGATGAATAAAGCTTTATATGGGTTAAAACAAGCTCCTCGTGCTTTGTATTACAGACTGGATAAGTATCTTCAAGACAAAGGGTTCAAGAGAGGAAAAATTGACAACAATATATATATACATCAAAACAGAGGGTAATGATTTGCTCATTGTGTTGTTCTATGTAGATGACATCATCTTCAAAAGAAATAATGCTTCATTGGTACAATGGTTTGCTTCTGCCATGCAGTCTGAATTTGAAATGTCTATGATAGGGGAACTGTCATTTTTTCTTGGTCTGCAAATTACTCAGAGGTCTGAAGGATTATTTATTTCTCAAGAGAATTATCTAAGAGAAATGTTGAAAAGGTTTCAAATGGAAGATTCCACACCTATGAGCACACCTATGGTCACTGGATGCAAGTTAAGCAATGATGATAACTCACCTGATGTTGATCAAAGTTCATAGAGGTCTATGATAGGAAACCTATTATACATCAAAGATTCTCATCCAGACATAATGCATGCTATTAGAATGGTAAGAAGGTATCAGGATGCACCTAAACAAAGTCATTTGTTTGTTGTAAAAAGAATATTCAAATACTTGAAAGGAATAATGGACTATGGCCTATGGTATCCTAGGAATCATAATTTTCAACTCTCAGTCTATTCAAATGCTGATTGGGCTAACTGTGTGGATGAAAGGAAAAGCACGAGTGGAGGTGCATTCTTCTTAGGAGATTTCCTTGTATCATGGTTGAGCAAGAAGCAAGGTTCCATTTCCTTATCGACTACAGAAGTTGAGTACATTACAGCTACCAATTGTTGTAACCAAGTATTATGGATGATTCAGACACTTGCAGACTTGGAGGTAAAATATACAGCACCGATCCCAATTCATTGTGATAATACTAGTGAAATTAGTGTGTCAAAGAATCATGTATTTCAATCCAAGACCAAGCATATACCCATCAAGTATCACTTCTTGAGGGACTTGGTGACCGACACTGTTCTTTATTTCCATTATATTCCATCCAAAGATTAGATTGCTGATATCTTCACTAAACCGCTTCCAAAATCTCAGTTTGAGTATTTACGCCAAAAGTTGGGCGTGACCCCATTATCAACCTAAGAGATTCCATCCTATCAGGGGGAGTATGCGTTGGTTGAATATCTAATACCTCCACACAGTACTGCAATAGCTCAGGGGGAGCATGTTTTTCTTTGACATTGATGTCAAAGGCAGAGAAAAGGAGTCGTCTGGGTCCGTATGCTATAGTTGGAGGTCTAAGTAGAACAGTGCAGCCTTTCAGGGTTGCCATCAATGTCAAAGGGGGATATTGTTGGCATGTTTACAAGAAAAGTGCACTTGTCATTGATGGAAAGAAAAACGATGGAAAAAAGGAGAGCAAATAAGAAGAACAATAGTGATGGAAAATAAGAACAACAACGAGGAGACCCGCATGAGCGCGTAGAAGAGGAGAACAGATATCAGTTGTTGGATCTGAGCATGAAGGATCAGTAGTTGTTGGATCCAGATATAAATTCATGAAGGTTAATCCTTTTATGAGTGTAGGAGAGAGGACTTGTCAAAGTCCTGAAGTAAGCTAGGACCATCCATCGTCAAGATTGACAAGTGGCACACGATCCTCAACTCCGGAGAAAAACACTTCGAGGATTTTTCAGTTTGAGACTTGAAAAACCCAAAGTCTGGAGAGCCAGAGTATACGACAGTCGTCAGATCAGTTTGAAGTGGAAGGACAGGATAAGCTAGAAAAGAAGCATCACAGAGAGATCGAGCCGTCAATATGAGAACATGATCGACGATCAACGTTTAGTTTGGGTCTAAAAGCTACGAGGAGGTTATTGTTCAGGTATTCTCACTTTGGAAGAATTGGCGACTTGAAAAGTTGAAATACCCGAAGTCCTGAAGACCGAAGTCCCGAAGTGAATGAAGATCCACGTCAGCAAGGACACGTGACGCAATCAGACAATGACAAGTGTGAAGTTGATTCAAGCTATCAAGCTACTAGGGTCATGATGCGTCATCAAATGACGTCACTCCAAGAGTTTTACTTTGGAATATTTGCCACCAACACCTGTTCAAATTTCCGAAGTCCCGAAGTGGTTTGGGGTCGTCTATCATTGAGGAGGACAGGTAGCATGTGATCCACAACTTCAGAAGTTTTTTGGATAGGGAGAACGTGAAAATCGCCGAAGAAAAATATCGACCATTGATCGTCAAGGGGAGTACGTGTCAGCTGATATGAGATTTCAAAGAAATCTCACTTAAGGATTTCCATTTGAGACTTGATAATTCTAAACCTCGAATACCCAAAAATATAGTGACCATTTATCCGAAATGGACAAGCGTCAGTAGATTGTCAGCTCGAGGGAAAATCAAAAGAAGGTTGAAAGGTTGGAAATTTGAGATTCCTGAACCCCGAAGGTTGGAAAGTTGGTTTTTTGGCACATGGTTTCTTTGTCGATGGTTTTCCAAGTCATTAGGTTAGGGTTTTGGATGTCGCTAGCTCCTATATGTATATTGTATTTTAAACAATGTATCACTATGAATGAATATAGAATATGTTGGTTTTCTTGGTTTGGGTTTCCAGGGGAAAAATATCTGTGTAATGTTTGTATTTTCCATTGTATCATTTCTGTTCTTTTACAGAATATCTATTTGTAGTAGATATTGTATAAGGTTAAAATCTATAGTTTTTCCCCATGTTTTTTATGACCAATGTCTCCATGAGTATTCCCATTCTTAGTTTGTTCCATCTCTCATCTTCTGAAATAGAGATATAATACATCCTTGTATTTCTCTTATTCACTTGGAATGGAACATTGGAGGTCAAGTAGTCCTGAGTGGCCCAGGGAAGGAGGGAATCTCTCTTCTCCCCCCTAGATATTGTGTACTTGCATTTTCATATTTAATGTTTAGTTTCTAGTGTTGGTATTGAATATATTGTTATTTACTCAGCTGATTGTAGTTATTTAGTTGATTATTTCATAATTCAGTTATGTTTTCCATATTAGTTTGAGGATGGTCTTGTTATGTGTTTGCAAGTTGTGAATCATGTGGAAGGATAAATAGGTTTTAAGTGAGGATAGTTCATGCATCTTGTCTCCAACTGTTTGTTTATCAAGTAATTCCTCTAACTACCTTGATAGTTATTTCCAAATTATTGTAAGCCACTATAGGAGAAAGAAAGATTGTTATCTTTTATTTCCAATATGTTGTGATTTCAACCTATTCATAGGATAGATTTTTCTTATTTGTAATAGAACTGGTGACTCCACTGGGGAATAAATCCTAGAGTGAATCTATATAAGGTGTTCCCTGTTTCTTCTAGAATTGTTGTTTGATTTCTCTAGTCTATTGTCTGTTTGATTTCTTGTTTACAGTGTTGTCAGGCCAAAATTCAAGAGATTGTTTTTAGGATTTTTGAAAAATAAGTCCCTTTACTGTAAGAACTCACTTCTTTCCTTTGGGAATATAGAAAGTACTCACTGATAGCACTTGAGAATAGTGCAATTACTCACACCTTTCCTTCATAGAAGGACTAAGTGCCTCCTAGGAAGTGTGTTTTCTTGTCATCGGCCCAATTTTTCCTTATTTTTCTCATCCTTTTTTCTAGTTTGGTTTCCTAAGTGTTCATTTGCAGTCAATAACAATCATACACAGACACTTTGTTAGTTGCATTTAGCATTTATCATTGAAAATAAAAATCAATGTAGGTGTCTTTTCTTATTTTCTTGTTTTGTTTGTTTGTTTGAGGTGAGCTTGTCTAGTTTCATTCTTAGTTTTTCTTGGTTGATTAAATTGTGTCTGAAAGTTTGATTATTGCAAGAAAAAGGAAAACTTTGCATTGGTAATTTTCATATTGCATTGGATTTGGTTTTTAGAATTGTTCATGTTATAACTACTTTCATTGAAGAATTAGTGCAAGTTGAATGTCATTGTTCTTATTAAAATTTTCTTCTTTGAGTTTCTAAAATAACACAAATTGCACATTCATAACCCTTTAGTAATTAAAAAAACAATTAAAACAAATTATTAATCTAAAAAGAACTAGACTCTTTTCTTACAAGAAAAATACATAGAATTCTAGGTCTTAGGGCCTTAGAATAGGTTGGAGAGAAAATTCTCCAAGGCGATCAAACTACAAACTAAAAGTTGATTAAAAAATGTAAAACCAAGTAGTAGTGAGGAGTTCTTTCTGGGAAATATCCTCTAACACAATAGTTAAGAATGAGGTCACATTAGGGTAAGCAGAGGTGATATCCCCTCTTTCACTTGCTTTAGTGTCCATTGGTAATATGGATATTTCCAAAGTGCTAAGGTCCTTTTGGTTCCAGTGCTTTTGGAAGCTTCAGGATTTGATACCCTTCCCATACGTATGATCCCAACCCACGACTATTCTGCCTAGTCGTCGATTTTGAATAGGTAAGCTTAGTAGCTTGTCCTAGGATTTCATATGGGTGACTATGAGTGGGAAGTACTTGTTGTACCTAAGACAAACACCTAGTCTTCCTTTTGGCTCTTTTGGAGGGTGTCCATCTTATTGAGGGCACTTGCATCTTAGTTGAATGTTGTGATCAGCTTATTGAAATTGTCTCTTGCTCCTTCATTGATAGGTATTGGGACTTAATCAACTAGTATTAGTCTAGAGAAGGTCCATTAATAAACATTTCACTTATTCAGACTCAGGACCTAATCCACCTAGGATGAGCTTTAGAAAAGTAGTGTGTCTATTTATTCCTTTCAGGTATTTTATAGTTGTGTTCTACTTTCTGTAGTTGGCATTACGTTGTGTCTATATTGCCACTTTTGTATCTTTGATTCAAAGTGGATAACCAACTACTCCACTAATCAAGAACGACTCCACTAATCTTTGATATCACATAAAATCATGGAGCCACCTCAAAGAAGGTGTAGGCTTGATAAAACTAATATTCACTAGAGCCAATGCATGAGACGCAACCAAATGTGGACAATCTCATGATGGAAGGTATCACAGACAAGGATCTGAAAGCCCAAGTATTTGAGAGGAATTTGGATGGTCGTGTTCAAATTCTTGAAGGCGTTCCTTTATCACTGGATGATCTCGGTCTTGTCAAGATTGAGGATCTTATTGATCAGACTCATATTAATTTCAACCCACCTCTCACCCACCTCTCACTAAGTCTCTTATCTCCTCCTCTTTGCACAATCAAGTTCACGAGAATCCAAGACTTTAGTTGCCTATAATAGATAATGTTGTTAGCTCATTTAGTTATAGGGCCATGCACACCCCCACATAGGCAATTAGTAATGGAGTATTTATTCCTCCCATCTATTATGCACCAAACATGATCCCTCCCATATCATTGAGTGAGTTGTTATTCCTACCTCTTTTGTTCTTAATAGTGGGGTGGGACCATAACACTCTACCTCATACAATGGAGGTACTTTTAACATTGGAATGCCATCTATCGATATGTCACATGTTGCATATATTTTTACTCAAATATTCCCTAATATTACCATCTCAGTGGGGATTTCATCCATTCCTTTTCATACCTATCCATGTGGAGGGGGGAATATCCATATGGAAATGATAACACTCAGGCACAAAGCCTTTTCATCTTTAGGTTTCCCAATGGGAACCATCCTCCTTAGGGTTTTGGTAACCAAATGGGTGAGGTTTTTCCTTATATGGGAATTCTTATGGGGAGAAATCCCTTCCCGGGCCTTAGCAACCAGAAAATCAGAGCCTTCCCATCTTTTTCAATTCCCACATAGAGAAATCTCTTTCTATACTTATTGAATTTGATGTATGCAGGACTTCCTCCTTATGTTTAAGTTCCTTCTACTTCGATCCAATAGCCTGCACAAAAAAACTACAATCCTTATGCACCTAGTGGTGTTTATGCCCAAGGAAATGTTTTGTGAGTACCAACTAGATAGTGGGCTAGACCCCTAAAAGTTGGAAATCAACACATCTTCTTTTCCTAGCAATGTTAAATCTCCTAGATTTTATGAAGCTTACTAATAATCTAGCACTTCCCAAATCAAATTGACCCTCGGTCCCCACTAAAATTTCCTCAGACATTATGAAATTTCAGGGTAAGGATGGTGAGGATCTAGGGAAACATGTGATGACATTTCATCTATGGTGTTATTCCAACTCCTTGATGGATGATTCCATTAGGATGTGGTTGTTTCCCTATATAGGATGGAAAAAAAAAATGGTATATCAAAATTTCAAAGGTTTTGAAACTTTTGAAACTTTTGATACATTTTTTCAAAGCTTTTGATTCTCTTTCTCTAACATTCTTTAACCATTTCTAGCTTCATTTTCAGTACAATTCTAGAATTGAAATTTTGTCTACTTTCTGATAAGAAAATTCCACTCCCATATATGACCACATTCAAGTGTTGTGGAGGTGACGATGTTTGAAAAAATCTCTAATTCCTCAAGAGTTCTTGTTGGAATAGATTTTGAAATTCCTATGTCCATATATTTGTAAGGATGTCTCCCTTTTAAGGGTTGCAAAAAATGAAGAGACCACATTTAAGGCCCGACAGTTAGACCCGGTTTACTCATATTCTAGGGTCTTGTATGAGATCTTTCCAAATGCACCAAGGTTGGGCACTGATCTGGAAAAGAACAAGCCAGGACCACATGCCAATGACATGGTCAGTTCTATAGAGAATGTGATGAAAAAACAAATTATAAAAATGTATCTTCATCTGCTTACAGCCCCACATTCGACCACATCTATCTCTTCTCCACTTCAATGCTTCTATTTACACTTAGCTCAAACATCCAACCCCAAGAGTAAGCAACAACCTAGAGGAAAGAAAAAGGATAAGTATAATAATAAGGGTGACAAAAATAACGTGGGAAATAAAAACATATTTGGTAGGGGTAAAAAATATAAGAATAAGGTCAAATTTCATTGCAATATTTGTAAGGAATATTGTCTTACCCATCAATGCCCCAAGCTTGAGGAAACCCAAGAATTTTTGGCACAGTGTGATGTCTACCAGCAACCTACTATGTTAGTTAACCCTTTTCCTCCTCGTAGCCAAAAAATGGTGGTTGGTTTCCAAAATAACCCTTCTTCTCCACAAGGAGGAAACTAGGGATCCCCTCCACATGGAGGCAACCTAAAAAACATTTATGTGTGTGAACAAGATGTGGATATCCATACCCGGGATCGTAGTTATGAAGCCTTTAATTCTAGTACCAAAGAGAAAAATATTTCTCCTACTAACCCATAAAACTCTCTCAACATATAGAAACTTGTAGGAAAATAAATACATTACACACCTAAGGGTGTACTTAAAAGGTCGATGCACAACCCGAATTCTAGGGATACTTAGAATTATTCTATTGTGGAAGATCTGGCCCATGACCCGTGCATAATGTATTTCTTGGAGGTTCTCCATAGTTTTCCAACATAAAGGATATATTTTCTTTTAGCTATAGGATTTGTTGATCCCATAGACTCTCGATTGATAACATTTAACCTAGATAATGCAAAGCCTTGGCTTCCGCACTACATCAAATTCTAAATATAGTTGTTGTATCACAATACTAACATATTTAGAATGGTTGTAGATGAAGGTGCATCCACATTTGTCATGTCCTTTCTTGTTGGTGAGCTCTTGGATCCCTCGAGATCACACCTTCTCCCACCATGTTGAAAACCTTAGACGAACACTCATTTATGCCTCATGGGATCATCCCTAAGTTCCCCATTGAGTTAGGGGGGAAAACCATTTTGCATAGAAGTGGAATTGGTCAATTATTCACTGGACTACAACCTCCTTTTGGGATGTGACTAGACTTATGCCATGACAACTGTTCTCTCATCAATATTTAGAGTTATTTTATTTCCTTGTGATGGGAATATTGTTACAATTGTCCAATTGTCCTTTTGTTGGCCTGATCCAACAGCTTCATTAGGACCCAATGTCCCTTTGATTCAAAATTTTTTGTATGCCTTATATAGAATAGGTTGTGGCATGTATCCTTCACTTATGGGATATTTTAACATTTCAATGTCCATTTCTTGCATCGACTCTACTCCAACATGCACAACTTCGTCAATCGATCAAATCCCCACCACCTAAAGTTTTTAGTTTCAAGCATCCTATTTTGGAGATCTATGGGTTCTACCTGATCCTTATATCTTAATAGGGGAATATGGGCATGTAGGTATGGATATGCCATTTTTTGTATATGAAATTGAATATCAGGCCATTCAATAAGCCTCCATAGACACTAATATTGGTCCTCCTTTAATGGGGGAGCTAGATCAAATTACCTTTCTTGTTTGGGCCTCCAACTCTACTATGGACCCTTTGGATTTAGATTTTCCTTCTGATTAATACTTTATTGATGATATCATCAGCTCCGAGTATCCATGGGAATATATTCAACGCTGTTCATACTTCCTTCCCAATTTGGACAAATAGAGCATGGATATATCAATATCGCCATGGATGGTCATGTTGATTGGTGTGGGAAGCCATTAGCAGTTGAAAGTAGATATGTTGAGGGAAATATGGATAACATTTCCAATACCATACCAATCAATATTTCCAGGAATCTCGATGTCATATAAAATTTGTTGATCGGGGCACATTGTTCCCCTCACAAGGTTCAGATCTATATTGTCCTTTTCAAGGATTTACATGATGTCTTTGCTTAGACTTATGAAGAGATTCCTAGCTTTGATCCTAGGATTGTAGAATATGAGATTAATACATACCCAAATGTTAATCCTATTCAGAAAAAGGTATGACATGTAAATCCAAGGAAAGTCATTGCGATGAAGGTGGAGGTGGAAATGATTCTCAAAGATGGCTTCATCTACCTAGTTCCCTTAACTGAGTGGGTATCTAACCCAGTACCCATTGATAAGAATTAGGGAACCATAATAGTTTGCATGGATTTTTTATATTTGAACAAAGCCTTCCCAAACGATAAATATATGACTCCATTTATTGATCAAATCATTGACAAGTGTGATGGTATTAATATTTTCTCGTTTATGGATGGTTTTTCCAATTACAATCATATCTACAACAATCCCAAGGATCAACATAAAAACAAATTTATTTTTCATTGGGGCACTTTTTCTTACCGTAATATTCCATTTGGCCTAAAAAATGTTAGAGCCACCTTCAAATAGGCTATATCGTACACCTTCCATGACATCAAACATATATTCAAATCATACCTTGATGACTTGGTTGAACACTCTAATAGGAGGTCAAATCATCCCACTCATATTCATTTTTTCTTTGAGAGATGTCATCACTATAATATTTGTATTAATCCTCATAATTACATCTTTTGCATTGTCTTCGAGATATTGTTAGGATTCATTATATCCAGTTAGGAGATCATGGTTGATCTATTAAAGACTGAAGAAATAGTTCAATTGCCTCCCCCATCAATGTTAATCCATTTGCAAAGCCTCCAAGGAATATTTAACTTTGCATTGTTTTATAGCTAATTACACCAAGGTCGCCAATGAATTTATGTGCTTGTTAAAGAAGGGGGTCCCTTTCATTTGGGTGACTTTGCTCAAAGATATTTTGACGTCTTAAAAAAGGAACGTATGTTTTCACCCTTAGTCCTTTTTATTATGATAGAGATTCATTATTATACCTAGCAGTGTTTGAATCCACCATTAGGATGGTTCTAGTACAAGAAGACTTATTACACCAGGAGCATGTGGTGTATTACCTCAGTAGGAACCTTGTTAAACCTAAACTTAGGTTCTTAGATGTTGAAAAACTATCCTTAGCAGTAGTCCATGAAATTCAACGAGTTTGACCCAGAATTCACTTTGTCCAAGTCAAAGAAATCATTGGTTTTTTTTCGAATTGATGTCAAAGTTTCCAAAAGAGGGTGAGGATAAGCTTCAACATGACTCATTCTTGGATGATCATTTATTCCTAATTTCCTTGAGCGATCCTTGGCATGGGGAGATACTTTTCTATCTCCAGACTCAGAGGTTCCCTCCTAACTTCGCACAAGATTAATGATGTCACATGTGTCACGATGCTAATAAATATATTATCATTGATGGCACTTTGTATCACCAAGGGTTGGATTCTATCCTATGACATTGCTTAATTCATGAAGAAGTGAAGAAATTTTTAAATGATTTCCACAATGGAGCCTATGGTGGTCACCTATCTAGATCAGATACAACCCAAAAGATACTATGCAATATCTACTTTTGATCCTCAATTATAAAGGATTGTGTGTAAGTGGTCAACAAGTTCCATGAATTCCAATTATTTACAAGGAATATGTGCACGCAACCTAATCCTCGTTTTCCCATTATCATTTCTGACCCTGTCACAAAGTGGGGGGTTGATTTCATGACATATCACCCATCTTCGGCCAAGGAGAACAAGTATATCATCATGGATATTGACTACTATACCAAGTGGGGTGAGGCTATGACAACATTATTTATGACAATGAGACAGTGACACTTTTCATATTCAATTAAGTTATAGAAATATTTTTTGTGCCTAAGGAGATTGTCACTCATCATGGTAGTCACTTTTAGATGATGTTTGAACTAGAAACCAATTCATAGTTTCATTAGGAACACTCTCCACCTTATCATCCATAAGCTAATGGTCAAGTTGAGGTAGTGAATAAGTCCTTAAAGAACATTCTCCAATGAATGGTAAATGTGAAAAAAAAACTATAATTTAATGTTTTTCCCGACCCTCTAGACCTATCAAACCTATATTAAAACTACCACAGGTTTCACACCCTTCCAACTTATTCACTGGGTTGAAGCAATTCTTCCAATTCATTTTGAAATACCTTCACTAGATTTAGATATTGAGCTCCTACCTGACACCACTTCCCTTGAGGAGTGCTTAGTTCAATTGGAATATCTTGATGAGTAATGCAGAGATGTAGCCATGGTGAACGAAGAAAATAAGAAGCATGTACAAGCTTAGTATGAGAATATTTTCCACCCTCGAGTCTTCTTTGAAGGAGACCTGGTTCTAGTCTATAATTAGGACAAGGATGCCTTGAGGGAGAGGAAGTTCAACCCCAAGTGACATGGTCCTTACATAGTGAGGCATGTACTTAAAAAAGGATCTCACAAGTTAGAATATTATGAAGGGAATGTGATTCCAAAGCCCTGCAATAGGCTCTATCTCAATAGGTACTACACTTAGGCAACAATGCTTGGGTGTCTTCCCTTGTAATTTTTGTATATTGATAAGATAGCATTAGTTAGATTAGTTTTAATATTTTTTTTCTTTGTTTATCATCTTTTGTGTTTGGTTGGAAGATGTCATTGAAAAAAAACTTTTTTTTTTTATTCATGGATGGTGCTAGCCACCTTGAAACCTCACTTCTGCTACTTGGGTGATCTATTCTCCCACATGCCAACTTGTGTATTCAGGAGGTGCTTTCCTTGGTCCAACACCTAATAACATGGCTAAGTATTGTGCGGTGATTGACCTATTTATAGAATCCATTTCTCATGGAATTCAACATTTAGTAGTTCACTTGTATTCACAACTAGAGGTATCATAGTTGAATGACATGTATGAAGTTTTTGATCCTATGCTTCTCTAAAATTTCTTACGGGTGCTACTTCTCCAACTATCTTTTAAGTTTATTACTTATGTTCATGTTCCAAGATATTTTAATCATTTATCTGACACATTAGCTAATTATGTCTTATATTGACATATGTCTCATTAATCAAACCAAAGCATGCATATACATATAACATGGTAAGAAAGTAAATCAAATTTGTGAATATAAGTAAGACCACAAAAGTTTGAATATATTAATTTATTATCAAGTATCAAATGTGGAGCATAGTTTACAAAATTAGGAATCATATCTCATGATCATACATATGTATAAGGTCGATTATAAAAAACAAAATCTAGGCCTCAATCCATATCCCAACATGGGTCTCATGGTAGATAACTATGGCTTTCACCATCCATTATAATAATTGCACCCAAGCTTATGGTACTCCAACCGCCTGATGTTGAGTGCACTCAGGAAGATCTTCAATATTTTCCATATGAACCCTCCATGTCAAACTCTCCAAGTTCCTTTGTACAGACTGCAATACCATCTTTTCCTCTCCTGGAGGTTAGTCTCCATCTCTTTCCCTATGCCTATGTCGTGGAAATCCTTTAGGCGACATTGGTCCAACACCCATGTCATTATGATGAAAATCCCCATCACTCCTAAGGGTTCATGCGACCTCTCAGTATAGGCTCATTCACACTAAGGATCTGAATTATCTCTCAAGATCTTTCTTAACCACTTCCAAATGCACACAGGCCCTTTAAATTTTTGTACAGGTCCAACAAATACCCATACGTTCTTTTACTAAGCCCTTTCAAACCTTCAAAATCAAATTCGGTCACTAGCCCTCTCATTCTGGCAAAAATCACATCTGACCACTGGCTTAAAACCAAGCACCTAGCTAACATGCGTTATTTCGGCACTCCGGAGATTTGGGATCTGAAAGTTATGACAAGCTACACACCATTTTAATTCAAACACCGAACTGAAGAGCACCCGAATAATTACGAGATCAACGATCCATAATTCGCAAACTCATCTATGGTTCATAAACAACTTCGGGACTCCAGGATTTGGGAGTTTCCCCTCCTCAAATGCACAACACCTTCGAATGCCAAACTTCAAACTCATGGATCGGACGAATGAAATCCTCCTTCGATCGACGGTCTTTATTTTCTCCGCGCTCTGGGCTTCGGAGCATTTCACAACACAACCTACACTTCCTCCCGAATACGCGAATTTCGAACTTCCAGATAGGCTTGGGGATCAACGATCTCACTCTATCCTAGATCTAAGATCTAGAATCACTCCGATCTCTGGGACTTCGAAGCTCTTCACTACAAAATACAAAAATCCTCCGAATGTCGAACTGGTGAAATATCTGGAGACTCACAGATCCAACAACCCATGATATTTCAGCAGCTAATGGTTATGATCTATTCGTAATATCGGGCTTCGAGAGTTCCAAGTTGTTAAAAAACACAACTCCCCAGATCGTCGAACTCCAAAGTAGCGAGGAGTCATGATCTGTGGTCCACGTGTCCTCGAAAATGGACGGGAGAGATGGACTCTGGCCTTCGGAAGTCCTTGACCCAAATCACTTCACACCCGCAATCTATTGAACTCTGAACCCTTGCTATCCATTGACATGTGTCCCCGATGATGGACGACTGAGATGGATTTCATCCTTTGGGCCTTCGAGAGTTCTTGACCCACACAATTCACACCCCTGATTCCTCTGGGGTGCCAAGTCTTCGAACACGTGACCTGAAGACACATAGCCCTGATGCCAATGGTCAGGATTTGCTCCTGACTTCATAGCTTCGAGAGTCCTCAAATCAAACCACAATACACCCCAGATATTTCAGATTCATGAATTATGAACCATGCTTGATCTATTTCCACATGCACCTAGCACCAATGACCAGGATCTGATCTGGCCTTTGAAGCTTCAGTGAACTTACTCGCTTTTGCGATTACAATTCAAAAATTGTCAGATGGTCAAACTTCCAGACCACCTTTGATCTACGAACATGTGTCCTCTACTTCCAGTGGCCCAAATTTTACTTCAGTCTCTGGGACTTTGGGAGGTTTTTCTCCTTTACGATAAACATAAAAAAATCATTGAACTCACGAAGTCCGAAGGAATTCAAGCATTAACACCCATGCTCCATCCAACAGATCTCAATCCTCGGCTCAGATCTGACAGCTTGGATCTATTTTTCCATTGTTATGCGCTCCTCCTCCTATCTGGACTTAGATCTGATGGTCCATATTTGTTTCCACAACCAATCTGAGGGTTGTTGTAGCTTCACCTTTTCCACGACTTCACCTTCCTTCCAATGAAGGATCTCTCAATTTCTCAAAGGCTCAACCTTTGACTTCCTCCTCTGTAGGATTAATCCTCTGGACTCTGCTTATGTTTTTGAAAACACTACTCCTCCTAAGATTTAGACTTAACGAATTCACCCGTGCACTTCTTGTGCTCGTTCTCCTCTAAAACATTTCTTCAAAGCAATTGTCTGTGCACTCCTTGCACTCCTTCTTAACTCAGAACTCTAATGGGTCTCAACCTCTACACATCTTGCAGGGAATCTATGCCCAATTTCACTGTCTCTCCTTATATTTCCTGATTCCTCGGGGTTTCAAAGGGACTTGGCCCTCTTCTCCTCCAACAAAGCCTTTTTCCCTCTTGGAAACCCGACACTCTTTCTTCTGAGCTTTGCAATTTGAAAAACTTGACCTCTAGATCACTTCTTGTGCTCTCTTTCATAATATTGGTCAACACTCGACAAAGTTTTGTCTATGTGCACTCCTTGCAATGAACTCTCCTTGAGTCTTGAACTTTTTTT
>JASDQU010106111.1:74414-89363 GCA_032191745.1 Picea mariana
TTCATAATTAGATTCTGAATCAGGGTTCACCTCCTTGTCTTTGATCTTGACCACCAATGACTGTTTTGAGTGACATTCCTTGGTGTTGTGCCATGGGATTTTGTGGAAATCACACCATTTTCCAGTGTCCTTCTTTTTCTTCTCATGACCCTTCTTTTCCTGTGCTTGGACTAGTTTTCGGGAGACTGTTTGTTAGGGTCGTCTTTATCATACTTTGGTTGTTTCATATTTGTAGACCCAAACTATTGTTTGTTTTGGTGCTTAAATTTCTGCTAGATTTTAACATCATATCGATAAGCAGCACTGAGTGATGAGATGTCCAGAAAATTCATTTCAGTTTGGATGTATCTGTGTAGAGCCCCATGGTATTTAAGAACCAAATTTCATTTGGAGTCTTTGATACCCATCTTGGTGTGCAAGGTATGGTGAACTTTGGAACTTCTTGTCCCCTCTCTTTCCACAATGTGGTCTATCTCATGTACTGGTCCTCATAGTTTCCAACAGGGTAATACTGTTCCTTTATCGCATCCACAAAAAAATCCCAAGTGGGCTTGGCCCCATATATTCCAAACTCCTCTGTGGAACTTTGCTCCCAGTAAGTTTCCCACCAATGTTTGACATGGGGGAGATATTTAAGGAGTGCGAAGGTGATCTTTTCCCTGTCGAAAAAATTATGAACAGAGAAATAACCTTCTAACAGATTTAACTATTTGTCTAGGGCATCTGCATCTATTTGACCTTCAAATACAGGAATATCAAAATTAACATGTACCTTGAAAGGAGAGGTGCTTCCAAAGTGGTTGTTTGATGAATATGTGCATGTTTCTATCAGCAGGCATTGAAGGATGTGGGAAAAATTCTCTATCATTGCATCCCTCTATTGCATGAGAGCTTGCTCAAGCAACAGATTGATAGAATTGTCTACTCCATCGTTTTTATTTTCTTCCTCCATGGAGGGGTTCTTGGGCATGCGAGAGCGATTGTGTTCAAGAGAGACAATATCGAGACCCAAGTTTCTATACTTGGACCTCGTTGGAGACATGCACTAAAAAAAAAATTGATCAAGAGAAGCCTACTCTGATACCATTGATTCGGATTATTTTCGGCACAAAATGAAAGTGGAGATATAATAAATCAATGTACATAGATATCTCAGATATCCAATAATATAACAAAAATATATTAGAGAATCAACCATAAACACAGAGATACAGTAATATACAATTTTCTATTAATGAGCAAAAATGTATAAAGACTATAAAAATACATAGTGAAAGACTCGCTAGAGTGGTGGCAGCTTATTTCTGAGAAGACATGTGTCTACAACTCGCATTTGTAAGAAGATGATTTTACAATGAGTCCCTAAATTCCTTTTTTATCATAAAGAAAATCCAAAACCCTAACCCCGGAAGATGAAAAGCCAACAGTTTTGTGGACCCTGTTTTGGGTAGTTTGGTGTATCAACTTCTCGGGGGCGTAACTTTGGCATATGATATATGTTTGGGGTGCATGATAGCTCGTTGGAAAGGTATCATTGAGGATATTCATTTAGGGGGATCAATCAAAGCCTTTGGATATCATTGAGAATCTCAATTCCAAAAAACCTTCATGTCGGCCCTCAAAATGGCCCCGGAAGTTAAAAACTGCTAAAAATAGTAAATTACCAAAATTGCTAGAAATTTGTTTTGAACCAGTTGGAAAAGGTGGGTGGCCACCGATATCCACCTGGATCAATTACACTTAAATATGAGATTTAAACTCAAAATTGAGAAAGTTGGCTCTTCTCTCTCCTTGAAATTGGCTCCCTCCATGTGCGTTGTTGCATTGGTTGCTAATGCGCAGCTGAGTTGGAGTGATTCTCCTACATCACATCATAATATTTGTTTTTACACTCCACACCAAAAAATTGCCTCTCATTTATTCATTAAATTAAAAAAAAAAACAAAAAAAAAAAATTAATTTGAAATTTTAAAAACATTGGTACTTATTGATGTCACCCCAAGAGACATCTCGGGTAGTGGTACTATGGATATCTCTAGAATTACAATATGACATGTGGGTGGTCATAAATGGAAATTTTTTGGTGAGACCACCAATCAAACATGTCCTCATTGAAATTACTGGTCACTCATCCACCCCTAAGTATGCGCATAAGATCCTCCCATCGGACCATCTTGGGCTACTGTATCCCATCTTGGGTGAGTGAAATGCATGGACGTATTGTTGGAACTTTCTCTAGGAAGAATGTGCACAAGATACTACCATAACCAAAAATTTTCTAACATCCCATATTGCACTATGTCAAGTGGTATTTCATGTTGTTTAGAAGCCCCATGCACCAATCAAATACCATAGGTCACAGACACTCTACCACATAGTATAGTGTGCATGAGGCTAGGTGTTGCATCATGGATCCATATTTTTGATATATCACAAGAAGGATGATATTAAGACTCAAATTCTCATTGTTGTTTATTGGAACTTGAGAGCTCATCTTTTGAGTTATCGCAAAGAAATAAGTGATTGTGTATTATTGAATAGTCAAGAAGCCTCTACCTCATTTGTCTCCTTTTAGGTTAACTGGTTCCCCATGCTGAGATAATCCTACAATGAATTTTATTTATTCAACTTATATCTTCATGGGTTCATCAACTATCATAAATGAATATCGGTTGAAATCCCAATATCTTATCAGTAGCTACAACAATTGTTTTTGAGATCGCATGATTGGGATGTATAAAAACTTGAGTATTCCACAATCATAGAGGGAATTCATCACCTATATATCATCAAAAACCGAGGAATCCACCTCCTCTTGTTCCCTCCCTCTCCAAGTGATTGACATTTGCAAAAATTCAGCAAATTTGAGCAAGTTAGAGGCCATTTTTCACCACTTTTAGGGGAAATTTCTCCTTTCCTTGAGGACAAGAGTTATTACTCACTCCTTTTCCTCTTGAATAGTGAATGTAGGTCCATATAATAACACCATGTGAGAGGAGAAGACATGAGTGTTCATTACCACTTCTAAAAGGGGTCTCCATTAGCTAGATTTTGCATAAACATTAACATGAAAAGGACTAAAATGAAGGGAATGGGATGATGAACTACCTGGTCCTAAAAAAAAAAAAAATCTAATGGTATAATCTCCCATAATGAAAACCACAAGTTTGTTGGAAATTTGGGCTCAAAAAAAGGGTTTGGTAAAAATGACAAATAACTTGGTAAAAGCTCACCTTTTCACCTATTTAGTTACTTTTTTACCCACTTTTACATAGTATAAGTTGCCTATTTGACATTTTATTATTAATATTTGTGAGGAATAATGCTTAGCAAGTTTTATTTTTAGTTTGTGGTTTCTTTCTTTCAGTTGCAACAAAGGTGTCATACCCTTTATGAGCATTTTTCAAGCCAAAATTGGTCCAGGTCGACATGTAAGGATCTTGGAACTAGCGTATAGTTTAGGCTCGTAACCTTGCATTGTGCATTAACAATTTCTTTGTCTATTTTTAAATTAGGATTGACCACACCAAGTTGTGACATTAAGCCTTATTTCTATTTAAAAGGCGTTGTAATTTGAGTGGTAGAGCATATCGTTCATGGGTGCCCTAGTTAGAACCCTAATTGTAGTTTGGCACCCATGTTGAAGTATTTTCATAGGCTTGGGATCCATCTTAGTCCCACCTCAACTTTGATATTAAGCCACATGAATTATTCTCAATCATTTTATAGCCTTTACCTGTGGGGATCCTACACTTTTATGTTTTGAGTTGCATTGATAGCATTGCATGTCGTTGCTTACACTTTTGAGCCTAATGTTGGTTCAATTTTCCTTTTGTTTCTGAATGCCCCCACATTCTCTTAATCTTATTTCCTTTGTATTTGTTTCCTCTATAACATATAACCTTGTATCCTTGGAGGAAACATCCTGAAGAGTCTCCATATCCTGCACAACATGCTTGCATATTATATAGGTATGTTCCTTGCACTTGGAACTAGTTTTCTCCTCCGCGAAACTCATTTCCTCAACTATAAAACATAATTATTTTATTCCTTTTCATGCTTTAATAATATTAAAAAGACAAAAAAAAATATTATAAAAAAGAGAGAGGGGATAAAGAAGTAATATCTTTGTTTTTATGGCAGTTGTCTTGAGTTATGTCACCCTTGAAAAAAGCACCAAGCTTTTTTCAATCACTCAACAAGTTGGGTTTAGTATGGCCTTAGGAAGTTATACATTGATTTTTTATTTTTATTACTCCTCGAGCTAGTTACTCTTCCAATCATTATGGAGAGTTCATTTATGCCTCCCACATCACGGGCTTATATCATTATTTCACTTTGTGTCAATTTTTTCCCAAGTCACAATTGTGTTGTGCTTATGTTCAAGGGATGTTGTATCCTACATCGGACATTCCTTAGTTGTTTATTGACCATCCATGTCATCCTTCCTATTTTTCAAAATTTGTCTCAATATCATCTATATCTTTGTTATTTACTTTCGCCAGTGTGGAAGGTCTCCATTGACTTCTCACTAGAAAGTCAAATCTTATCGACTATGACACATTGCTCTGATATTTTGACTTAGCATATCACCCTGGGACTACTTTCATCATTGATAGGTTACCTTTCACTCATCAGATGGCATTCATCAATGGTCATTGATTGAGTGTTTTCCCTTGTGTTTGACTTCAATACTTTCCAAGACAATGAGGTACTTTGGATTACGTCGATGGTTATGTTAGGTTCTCATTATTTTTTCTTTCCTTATAGAGTTAATGATCATGTCACCACTGAAAATTTCTCACAATATTAACTTCTTGCATGTTTCCTACATGGTTCTCATTTGGTATGTTAGTTTCTTATGAACCCCCTCCATCAATCCTCTAACAGTCATGACAGATTTTGAGATAGACTTGAAGCCTAGATGGAGGGGTCTTACTTAATTAGATTTCCCATGAATAATAACAATGTTATCTGTTTTATGGTGAATAGAGGTTTACTTTATTTAATATTGCTTATTTGTCATATATTATTACTCCAATATTTGCTATTAATTTTCCATGAACATTTATTGCAATGTTGGAGTTACATGATTGGTTGCATTGGAATTATGATTTCATGTAGTTCATTTCTATCCAGTGTAGCATAGGATAGAAGTATGATAGAATTACGTCATCTTTCCTTACGTAGCCATTGTCTGTATTTTTTATTTTGGCTTTCAATAAATTTAGTTGTGAAGGATTATGTGTGAGAAGACAATACATCACTCTCTCCATAAATATATCCCATACACTAAAGCCTTCATCATTGATTTTCATAAAATTCAGTTGTAGATCAATTTAATTTCTTTCAATTAAGTTTTCGGTTCATGGAATTTAATTAGTTTTGTCCCTAAATTTTCCCTTAATATCATTGATTGTGCAAATCCTTTTCTTTATGGAGTCAGTTTTTCAAACTTAAGCTTACCCATCAATTTTTCAGTTGTCTGATTCAAGTCTTTCCTTATATATTGTAGCCAAGGGTAGTCTTTCACATTGTTTGGTCATGTTTTGAAATTTTGGGGAAACACTAATGTATGAATATTTTTGCTGAAATCTCTTTCGTAAGTATTTCCTAGGGTTAATTATTTTATTCACAAACTCAGATGGTTGAATAAATATCTAAACCCAATCCTAATCAATGTAGCTTTCAAACTTTATATTTTCTTGGGAAGCTTCTTTCCATCCTTTAGTTTTGTTGATTTTTGATCAATTATTCTGGTCATATGGTTAATTAATTTAAATTTTGTCATGGCTTAGTTTATCCTCTTATATAATCACTACAAGAATGTTGAAATTTTTCAAATGCTTGGGGTTGTAAATACCATAGTTGAAACTATCAATGCAATTTCTAAATTGTGGACCTAGGATTTCCAACTTTTGTTTTCATTTGAGCCTAAATTATAAGTTTTCATAATATAAATCCTTGTGGAATGTAACTTATGAATCTAGTGAACTTAGTACTTTTGGGAATTCCATGAATCTAAGATAATAACACTAGACAGAGTTTAAGTTTTTCAACTTGGATCAGGTTCTATACTTAATCCTTTGATGAAAAAACTATCTAGCAAAGAGACATACTATGTTCTCATAGGTTTCAAATCTTCTCAAAATTCTATGTGATATGTGGCCTCAGGGAAGTAAACTAGTCTTTTGTCTATTGGAGACACACTTGAGAACTTTATAAGATCGATCTCATACATTTTTCCATCATGCCAAGCATTAACTCTTCAATTATCATAAATTATAAGGTCTTGAATCCCTCCATGACATTAATAGTTTCCTCTCGCCTTTTAGGACATTAAAGATAATCACATGAATAACTTGCATCATTATCATGGACATCAAGGGAGATAAATATGATGGTAAGTGGAGTTACTAGACTTTTGAATCAAGTTTTTATTTATCCTATGAGCGTGATTGAGGATTTGTAACCTACATATATCATGGGAAAATAAATTCATTGCTAAAATGAAATTCAAGTTACTTTTAATATATTATGTTGATGAACTAGGTCAAGAACAAAACGACGTGTCTAAAGAAATATTGTGAGAAAATACCCGATGATTAGTCCCGATGAACAAGGATGTAAGATTTGGATAAATGAATAGAAAATTAATACTTGAATGATTGCATTGGCTCTATGTTTCTACATCAATTCATGTTTAGTCAGTATGTCAGAGCATGGACTTGTTTAAGAACAACCTTGCATATTTTTTCCCTTTTGCCTAGGATTAATGCTAATATCTATCATCATATTAATATTACTTTTGGGTTGGTCATTTAAAGTGAAATTTTATTTGAACTACAAGATTAATAATTTTAGGCTTCTTCTCATATGATAGCAGGTTTACCTAAGGACTAGTACAACCAACACATATGATAGCAGGTTTACCCAAGGACTAGTACAAACAACACATATGATAGCAGGTTTACCCAAGGACTAGTACAAACAATAGTTGAAGACATTCCTCCTTACATGCATAGATAAGAATTGGGTAGCTTAGGGAAGTGTGAATATAAAGTTTCCTTCTTTGATTTCTTTACAAGAGATTTTTGGGAATCATCGCATTGTGCATCAACTCAACATGGATTGTTGATTCAGCACTAGTTTCACTAATCAGTGAAAAATGTCAAACTTGGGATATATAACAATCTTAATGAAAAGTATATTTTCATAAAGTTAACTAGAATTACTAACATCAAGTGCTTCTCTTATATATTTGATTGATTTGATTTCCTCCATAAAAAGGTATTGCTCTCTTACCTCACCATGGAGGAATGTCACAATAAATTGGGTGTTGAGAATTAATGTCCACATTTGATGACATAGAGGAAATGAATACCTTGACAGAGGATATTAATGCATATTCTAATATTGAAGGACATACACTTGCAGAATATTATTGTACTAAAAATTCACTCCAGGTGTATATGCTTAGAGGTCACTCCATATAAATAAATTGAAAATTGGTTTTGTTGAGCATTTCCATCAAACTATGTTTATAAGTAGAGGGGTGAATTTAAATTATTTCATCATGTGGGTATAAAATATCATGGTAAAATTAGATTAGAAATTTGTTTTATCATTTTGATGAATCATTCATCTCCTAAATTTGTTTATTAAGATCCAGTCACTGAGAATCTAGTTATTGGGCTTTGTTCTGAATGGTTGAGTTATCTCCCCTAACTTTTTATCCTAGGTTTCACTGAAAATGATTCTCTGAGGATTTTCATCATTATATTTTTTTATGATGTTGCTTTCTTTTCAAGACAAACTGATGTTCCTTTTCATGACCGACATTTTTTATTGATTGTATTTCTACAATCCACCCATTTGGTTCGGTCTACACATAATTTTGCCTTCTTCTTTGAACATTTTTTTTCTTTTATCCTATCAGGTTTGGATGATAAAATCATTGGAGTGTTTCAAGTTCATAATCAAAGAAGATTTGAATACCTTAATGTAATCAGTGGGAAATATTGCACTTCCAAAACCTTGCTTCACCTAAACCTTATCCATGGTAGTAATGTTCTAGAGGATGTACATTCTTGTTAGATATTACTCATAAATCTAAAGTACTTTACGTCTCAACATTTCTAGATTCCAATTTGTTTCCACCCAGGAATGGTCTAACCCTAAAGAACAAGGAGCTCAATCGGTTATTAGTTTACATGATCACTCCTCTTCATTATCTTGTTTATTTTTTGATCTCTTGATTATTCACTTTGTTCTAAAAAAATCATAGGTGCGGGCCCTTATATTGTGTGCAGAGTTTATCTAATGAATCTTTTCCCTTATCCAAATTCCTAGAGTTGCATAAAGATTCCTTTATACTCTATTGTTGGTCCAGGATTATCCCAGCTTGATGGGGCCCTTTTTTACTTTTCACCTGATTCCATGTCGTCTTGGTGACTGATTTTCCAGTTTTAGGTTTTAGTTAGTTAGTTTTATTCTCTTTTCACAATTTAGTTAACTTCAACTCTTGCTTTCCACTTGTACATATTGGTTTTTATCTTTCAATTCAACCATTGATATTTCCTAGGATGTTCTGATCCCCTTGTTTGTCCTATAGATTAATTTATGAAATACATAACATCTACTCAGAAAATAAAAGCAACTCTCATACCACACTACTTCAATCACACCCTATTTGCATAAGCATATCTATATACAAAATCTAAAAGGGCGAGAATAACTTGAAATAAAAGGAAGTTGAAATCACTATTAATAGTGTGAGAAGTACAAGTAAACTCGTCGAGGATATAAATGTTCATTGGTAGTGGGGTTATACTTGTGTGGTACAAAGGAAACTTCGTCGGGGCTATGGACACTCGTTGGCAGCAAAGAAATGTTGGGAAAAGAGGGATGAGGAACACATTTAGGTATATATATGTGTATGGGTGTGTGTGCGTGTGTGTGTGTGTGTGTGTGTGTGTGTGTGTGTGTGTGTGTGTGTGTCGGTGTAAACCTATGGTTAAACCAAGGCCAATCAGAAGTTTATAGCCAATTAAATAATCTACCTCACTAACTGGCTCTTGGTAAAAGGTATGTTAGATAGAAAGTACTTTGAATCTAGGGTTATATCTTTTAGGAATTTGGCATTATTATGGTACACATGACTATTGGAAAATTATGTGCAATTTGTTGAACTTGTCCTTAACATTTAGATCTAAATTGAAGGCCCTGTATTTTCCATGAAAGAGATAAGAAAGTCAGATGTATTTATCCTCATAATAGTGGAAAGTAAGTCAGAAAAGGTCGAGATAAAGGAAAACTACTTCTTATCATTTCTTCGTTATGAACAATCCTTTTTCCTCAACTCTTTTTCCTTTGATATGTAAAGTGGAAAAAAGAAGGAATATACATTTATAACATGATTTCAGTTATCTTATTCCTTGGACAAAAAAATGTGTATTATTGTTGTGGTTGCAAGAATAGGGTTGTTTTTTATGAAGTCACTTTCTTTAAAAGATACTTTTGTTATTTTAAGTCTTCAACAAGACCACACCTCAACAGAATATGATATATAGTTGGTCACATAGCACAGGAAGAAATCAAAGAGAAAGGATTCCAATTAGTAAACAAGTTGGAAACCTCAAATATGCTTGTAGGCATCCCCTGATCCTGTACCTCCTGGCTAGATTTATTTCCATATCAGATCTTAATCCTTGTGGAACCTAGCATTCATAATTGAACTTTGGTTGTCCCTAGATATTCCTTTAACATTATTGCATCATTCTATTATACCTTCCTATACCAAAGTCCAAGTTGTTTTATTGTAACCCTAATCTATGGCGTGAACCTTGAAAAATATGTGAAACCATAACCTATAGCGGGGCCATGTCTCATAACAGGATTTTCCCATCAGGATATCCTTGTTGTCCTTGCTTTTATTAGGAATCCCCATTCAGAATACAAAGCTTATATTTCCTTAATACCTTTCCAAGAGCCTAAAGGCCGCAATACTAGCGAGCTCCCCTTGTCGGGTTTGTCCCATCAGGATGACAGATGGGTTCCCTTTTCAAGTTGTCGATTCCCAAGGCCTGAAATCCTATCATATTTTCCTCTATTGGGTGGAACTATCATGCCCAGCTCCTTCCCTCTTGTGTGTGTGTGTGTGTGTAAACCTATGGTTAAACCAAGGCCATTCAGAAGTTTATAGCCAATTAAATAATCTACCTCACTAACTGGCTCTTGGTAAAAGGTATGTTAGATAGAAAGTACTTTGAATCTAGGGTTATATCTTTTAGGAATTTGGCATTATTATGGTACACATGACTATTGTAAAATTATGTGCAATTTGTTGAACTTGTCCTTAACATTTAGATCTAAATTGAAGGCCTTATATTTTCCATGAAAGAGATAAGAAATTCAGACGTATTTATCCTCATAATAGTGGAAAGTAAGTCAGAAAAGGTCAAGATAAAGGAAAACTACTTATTATCATTTCTTCGTTATGAACAATGATTTCGCCTCAACTCTTTTTCCTTTGATATGTAAAGTGGAAACAGGAAGGAATATACATTTATAACGTGATTTCAGTTATCTTCTTCCTTGGATAAAAAAAAGTGTATTATTGTTGTGGTTGCAAGAATAGGGTTGTTTTTTATGAAGTCACTTTCTTTAAAAGATACTTTTGTTATTTTAAGTCTTCAACAAGACCACACCTCAACAGAATATGATATAGAGTTGGTCACATAGCACAGGAAGAAATCAAAGAGAAAGGATTCCAATTAGTAAACAAGTTGCAAACCTCAAATATGCTTGTAGGCATCCCCTGATCCTGTACCTCCTGACTAGATTTATTTCCATATCAGATCTTAATCCTTGTGGAACCTAGCATTCAGAATTGAACTTTGGTTGTCCCTAGATACTCCTTTAACATTATTGCATCATTCTATTTTACCTTCCTATACCAAAGCCCAAGTTGTTTTATTGTAACCCTAATCTATGGTGTGAACCTTGAAAAATATGTGAAACCATAACCTACAGTGGGGCCATGTCTCATAACAGGATCTGCCCATCACGATATCCTTGTCATCCTTTCTTTTATTAGGAATCCCCATTCAGAATACAAAGCTTATATTTCCTTAATACCTTTCCAAGAGCCTAAAGGCTGCAATCCTAGCAAGCTCCCCTCGTCGGGTTTGTCCCATCAGGATGATAGATGGGTTCCCTTTTCAAGTTGTCAAATCCCAAGGCCTGAAATCCTATCATATTTTCCTCTATTGGGTGGAACCATCATGCCCAGCTCCTTCCTTCTTGTTTATTCTTTTCTCAAATCAACGACCTGAACTGCTCAATCAACAGACAATTTCATCCATTCACAACTGTACTAGTCGTGATCTTTTAGGTTTTCCTTTTTATCACTATTATCAGATTTTCAAACCCTATCGGACCCAACATATCAGGTTCTCATATCACGTTGTGAGTTTTTACTTTGATTTTTTCTCGATCCAATAAGCCTATTTGACTACTCTTTATCACATTCGCCTATTCAGCGCTATCCACATCACCAATCTGGGATGGCATCGGATTCATTTTCATCCTATGGGTCTTTCCTCGTGATGGTGATGTGACATCAATGTGTCCACATGATGTGTCACACTAAGGTGTTCTATCCTCCATTGAATTTGGATACAACAAACCTATCACCTATCAGTATATCCCTATTGGATTTCTCTCTTCCAAAAAGTTATTGGATTACCCGCTTCTCGAACACCATTGTATCACACCTTTTCATTAATCCTTTCAGGCATGTTCTCCTAAAAATCCTATTGGGTTTCCACTTCTCTTTGCGTCTTCAAAAAATTTCCTATCGGAAGGAATTCCTCTGACTCATTCAAAGGATGCTTACCACTTGACACCTTTCGATGAGATCATCAGATAACATCGTTCCTCACCTATTATTTTCATCTATCTTGGGGATCATTAATTTATTATTTTTGGGTCCCATGTGTGACAATTTTTAGGTTCTAAAAGGTTACCATATGCGCCATAGTCCATGTCGTCAATGGATTTGCTCACAAATTATATGGGGAAGGAGAAACAATATAAAAACCTTACGATCAAACTTCCAAATGCGTGTAGGACTAATTTCTAGGCTCATAGATTAACAATCAGGATTCACCTTGATAGCATACCAATGATAGCTAAGTACTAGCATCAAAGAACTATGTCTCGAATTCTAAATCATCAATTCAGATAGTAATTGGCTTGTCGGAGAGATGGAATTATGAAGAATATATTAATAACCTACCCTCTTCACTAAGGAAGTAAATGAAACACCCAAAGCATTGGAATAACGGGAAAAAATGGAAAAGGAAATGGAAAAGAGTTCTCAAGTTGTTTCCCATCTGAAAGACCACACTACACACAAAGGGGAATATTTTTGTACATCACATTCACTAAAAATCACTTGAGGCTCATTGATCCGGGCAGATCTCCACACATGGAAGGAACTTTACTTTGTTCACCAAGTTGATTTGAAGTTGGCGTCAAAGTGGTGAAAATGGTGAATTTATGCTTTTATGAGTTTGATAATCTCACGCATTTTTATTAATGCTTTGTGAGATAAGTCTCATGCATTTATAATTTTAATTGATTAATGCTTTGTGAGATGCTCATTCATTTTATCATGCTTTAAATGAGATTTTGAAAAACTCATGCTTTTAATTATTTTTGTAAAATGATGAATACCTGTGAGGGAAATTAGACTTCCGTATTTTTCATTAAAATTGTAACTATGGAAATTGGTTTTATGTGAGAAACCACCTCACACCAATTTTCCAATTTTCTCACTGGTAGGTTGAGAGAATCAAGGGCATGGTTGAAGAGTCTTTGGATGGTTTTGAGACTTTTCCCATTATGTGCTTGAAGATAGTTTGAGATCCTACTTTTATAGATCTTGTTTTTCCTCTTTTGTAATTAGATCATATTATTGTGGATCTAGGAATTAATGCTCTTCTTTAAAGAGTGAGTGAGGAAAAACTATATAATTCCTTATGTGAGCCATATTCATGGAGAAGAAGACTAATGAGGAATTAATGAGGAGAGTTAGAAATCCATAGTGCTACTACTCCTAAATATTGAGAGACTTATTCATGTAATGGATTATCCTTCTTGATGTATAGAGAGTTATTAGTGTGAGTAGTCTTCTTGAATCCTCATTGAAGGAGAAAGTGTCTCTTATGTAATCACTTGTGATAAGGTCCCAACATAGTTTTAAAAATGAATGAAAGTGATTTGTATTCCAATTAAAGCTGGTCTGAAGATGTATCCTAGGAGGGGTGAACTCTATTATCAACATCAATTGTCTCTCTCTTGTATTTTCATGTGCTTTATCCATTTTGAGTTCATATGTTTTATGTATTAATGTTTAAAAGCATTGTTATTAATGAACTCATATGCCCTTTAATCCTTATGCAAATAATTCTTTAGTAAACTATTTTCGATTGAAAACTTGTGTAGAGTAAGTACTTTCCGTTTTCATATCAAGTGGTATCAGAGCATGTTGATTGCTTTGCAGGATAGTCAAAAGAGCGAAGCGAGCATAAAAACTTCAAGAATTAGAAGAGATAAATCACAACATTCAAGATGAAAAAACAGAGTTGAGGAGACTTTTGCAAGTTGTAGAAGAAGAGAAGCATGGCCCAACAGAGTTGAGGAGACTCATGGCCCAACGAAAATCATTCCAAAAGAAAGGAACCTAGACTAGATCATGATCTAGATATAGCTCCACAATCTCCTTTCCCACAGTGTGATGACCATGACCAAAGTCGTTGGCGGTGTCTTATTTTCCCGAGATCAGTTGTTCAGGATGGAAGAGCTGCCGATATACCTCGGCTCGAACCTCGTCAATAACCATCTTCTCCATATCTTTGAATACAACCCCTGGTATGTGTTTCCCAACCTCTGTCTCACTAAATTAGAGACGCGGAGGAGGCTGAGATTTGAAAATCCTTAGAATTGACGAAAATATTGAGCCAAAATCCCATCAAATATATGAAAATCCTCCAACTCGGGATTGTTCTTTCCGTCATGTCGTTAGAAAAATATATGGACAACGGTAATTAACATGAACTCTCAAAGAGGTAATTTTTCTCGACTCACGATTTGCATTCAATCTCAAACAAAGTGGAATAATTATCGAACGAAAGGATTTGGAGGGATTCAGTTTGCTATCTTTCTGTTCGATTTCCTCTCTCTTCGCAATTTCATTTTAAAAATCGTTGAAGAGGATCAACAAATAGTGAATTCTAGCGATTTTATCCAAAATAGACATCTCTTTTTAATGACGGTTCTATAAGTAAGTATAAACAAAACAGAATTGAAAAGAATGTTTGTAGACCTCGTATTGCACATGGGTTCATTAAACAAATTTTTCTTCTAGCTGGACGACCTCATTTCATGAGCTCCAAATGTGTGAGAACTAACATCGCACATATCTTAATAGAATATGACGGTGGTTGCTGGATTTCTTATAGAACCATTCCTTGTCTAGTCTATCGTCTGGATCAGATTTTTTATATGGCAGTGGATTCAACAATGGAAAATTATGTATACCAGAGGGGTATGGTATGTATACCTTGGTAGACTTTACCAGTCAAATCGTTGGGTGGAGAAGGTCCTTTGTCCCACAAACAAAGGGGTCTCATACACCAATTTGGTGTGCTGGCTTGGCTGTGACCTTAAAAATAGATTATTATTATTATTATAGTGCTTCAAACGCATTTGTATTAAAATCTAGTGGATTAGAAATGTTAATTGCAGTGGCTTCTAAATCAAAAGGGACTTTCATTTCGCTGGCCAGTCCTTTGCAAAATACAGGAGAGCCAGGTTGGAAACGATATGCAGCAACAAGTGCAGTCTTTTGTTGGCCAATGGAGTTTATAATATCCATGCCAA
>JASDQU010106112.1:0-11834 GCA_032191745.1 Picea mariana
TCCTTGAGACATTTCACATGAGAAACTGAAAGTCTGCACCGACTCCTTTCCTATCAAGAGTCAAACTTGAGGATGTCGGGGAGACTCCACTAGTTGACAACACATTGTATAGATAACTATGTGGGCATGTTTTCAGGCATATGTGCTTTTCATTGATGGCAAGATCAAAGTATGCAGCGATGGAAAAACAGGGACAACGTAAGCTCATAAGAGATAGTGCAGAGGTGCATGAAGAGTGTAAGAGTGTGCTTGTTTATTTGATGGCAAACAGGCAGGCAAGGAAGATCAACAACGCATGGATAATTGCATGGAAAGATAAGAAGCATAAACTCCATTTTGGAGTTTCGGATACCGGGAATTGGAGGAGTCAAGGAAGAAACTCATGACAAGAATGCCGAAATGGTGAAATGCGAAACATCGAAATACGTTGATCCGACTCCATTTCAGATTTTTGGATATCAGGAGATTGAAAAGTCAAGAGTTGAGACTCTTCAACACAGGAGTCCCAGAGTTGTGAAATCCAGAATCCTGAAATCCCGAAAGAGGCACATCAACAAGAGTTTTATAGACCAGGAAATAATTCCATTTCGGAGTCCTGGATACCGAGAGTTGAAGTGTTGAAACACTTCACCACAGGAGTGCCGAAATGCCAAAACGGTGAAATGCGAAACGCCAAAATCCCAAAAGCAGGATATAGTTTCGGATACCGACGCTTGAAGTGTCAAAACACTTCACCACAAGAGTCCCGTAATCGTGAAATGCGAAACACAAAAATCCTGAAAGCAAAATATAGTTTCAGATATCAGAGTTTCAGATACTGGGAGATGGAGGAGTCAAGTGTCGAGACTCCTCATCACAGGAGTCCCGAAGTTGTGAAGTGCGAAAAACCAAAAAGATGATATGAATTCATTTCAGAGTTTCGTAGACTGGGACTTGGAAGTGTCGAGAACATTCACATCAAGAATGCCGAAATCGCGATATGTGAAATTGTGAAGTGATCTGGGCTGATAGATCTAGGAGGAGAATGTGGCAGACCATGTTAGAAAGGATAGGTGGAAGACTATGACACGTGGCACGATCAGACAACGACAATTGTTGAGTTGATTAGGCATTTCAGGCCACTGGAAATCACAATTCTGAGTGACACGTGACAGTCACTCCGGTCACGACACATCATCGAGTGACGCAAGACTAACCTCACTCTGGGAGTTTTAACTCCATCACTGCCCCAAAGTCCCGAAGGCTGAAGTCCTGGGGTAGAGGATAGCCGTCCGATCACCACGAATCGAGGACCGTTGATTTGGAGATTGAAGCGCTTGTGTGATTGGAGAGGGGTCATATTCTCGTTGTCACATGGCCGAAGAGCTGTAGAGAAAATCTTGAAGCGGCAAGCTCCTGTTTCGGAGTTTCGGAGATCGCGACTTGGAGAGTCGAGATGTCACGCAACAGGATTGACGAAATGCCGAAATGCAAAACATGTTTTGGCTCATCCTGTGGTCACAGCGGTGGAAGATGGAGGAAGGAGCTAGGGCAGACAAGCTCCATTTTGGAGTTTCGGGGATCGAGACATGGAGAGTAACGAAATCCTTACCACGAGGATCCTAAAATGCCGAAGTGCGAAATGGCAAAATGAACACAAGATTCAATGAAGTCAATTCAATGGTGCAGATGAATTTGAATAAGATCGAAGGGCTACTGTTACACTTCACAGTGTAACTGTTAGAAACAAATGATGGTTTCTACTAGAGGATGAGCTCGTCTATGACAGAGAAGACGAAGAGTCTCAACTACCAGAGAAGCTGAGGAATCTTGATATAACACCCAGTGATGATGGATGCGAGGGTGAAACCACCAGAGAAGCTGAAGAGTTACCATGATGATCAGCTAGAGCACTCAAAATGAGTAGGACATGCAAAATAGGATACAATGTGGCACACACGAGATGGGATAGCGGTGGAAGAGTGAAGTGGAGAAAACACCCCTATGTGGAGTAGATTGTGGGTGGAGAGGATGCAAGAGAAAGAAGCGGATTGCATGCAGAAGGTGCACAAAGAGTATAAGAATGCTGAACAAAGAAGAAATATGGGTGTGGCTGTTGAGTGTGATTCAGGTGTGAAGAAGGAGGCAGAGTGCAGCAATAGAAATGCACAGAAGGGGAATGGTGCATTGAAGGGACATGGTGCAGAGAGCATAAAAGGCAAAAAAACAGAAAGCGTAAGGTGTGTGCAGAAGACACTGATGCAGACAGAGCAACGTAGTGTAGTAGAATATTGATGAGACTGGTAAACCATTGAAGAACTTTATATCCCTGTAATAAGTCTTAATAGCAAAGATTTAGATTTTAGGGTGGTAGGGAGGTGCTAGGGAGGACTGTTGTCCTAAGAGGTTTAAGTGGGTGCTTGAACAAAGGGAGTTGTATCTTCCATTTGGTTGCAACCAGAGAAATCTGGGTGGAAGGGTGGTGAAAGGGAGAACTGTTGTTCTCTGTTATACAGGTTTGTGCCTATGCGACTGGAAGTTGGTGCTTCCTTCTAGTGGGTGCTAGAGAAACCAGGGAGTTGGTGCTAGAGAATCTAGAGAGTTGGTGCTCTCAGCAAGTAGCAACTTGCAAAATAGAGGTTGTAGCCTCATGATGAGTTGGTGCTCATATGTATGAAAATGTAAAGAATGTACAGATTANAAAATGAACACAAGATTCAATGAAGTCAATTCAATGGTGCAGATGAATTTGAATAAGATCGAAGGGCTACTGTTACACTTCACAGTGTAACTGTTAGAAACAAATGATGGTTTCTACTAGAGGATGAGCTCGTCTATGACAGAGAAGACGAAGAGTCTCAACTACTAGAGAAGCTGAGGAATCTTGATATAACACCCAGTGATGATGGATGCGAGGGTGAAACCACCAGAGAAGCTGAAGAGTTACCATGATGATCAGCTAGAGCACTCACAATGAGTAGGACATGCAAAATAGGAGACAATGTGGCACACACGAGATGGGATAGCGGTGGAAGAGTGAAGTGGAGAAAACACCCCGATGTGGAGTAGATTGTGGGTGGAGAGGATGCAAGAGAAAGAAGCGGATTGCATGCAGAAGGTGCACAAAGAGTATAAGAATGCTGAACAAAGAAGAAATATGGGTGTGGCTGTTGAGTGTGATTCAGGTGTGAAGAAGGAGGCAAAGTGCAGCAATAGAAATGCACAGAAGGGGAATGGTGCATTGAAGGGACATGGCGCAGAGAGCATAAAAGGCAAAAGAACAGAAAGCGTAAGGTGTGTGCATAAGACACTGATGCAAACAGAGCAACGTAGTGTAGTAGAATAGTGATGAGACTGGTAAACCATTGAAGAACTTTATATCCCTGTAATAAGTCTTAATAGCAAAGATTTAGATTTTAGGGTGGTAGGGAGGTGCTAGGGAGGACTATTGTCCTAAGAGGTTTAAGTGGGTGCTTGAACAAAGGGAGTTGTATCTTCCATTTGGTTGCAACCAGAGAAACCTGGGTGGAAGGGTGGTGAAAGGGAGAACTGTTGTTCTCTGTTATACAGGTTTGTGCCTATGCGACTGGAAGTTGGTGCTTCCTTCTAGTGGGTTCTAGAGAAACCAGGGAGTTGGTGCTAGAGAATCTAGAGAGTTGGTGCTCTCAGCAAGTAGCAACTTGCAAAATAGAGGTTGTAGCCTCATGATGAGTTGGTGCTCATATGTATGAAAATGTAAAGAATGTACAGATTACTTATCATATAAAGAAGAAGAGGTTTTTTCCCTTTATGGGTTTCCTCAGAAAATATCTATCTCTGTGTATCTCATTTGTGTGAATGATGTTGAATGGTCTATTGCTTACTTCCCTGCATTATTGTGATTGCCATTAAATGATTTGGAAAGAGTTTAAAATAAGTATAATTGTTCAAGCAAGGTTACAGCTGATTCACTCCCCCCCCCGCTCAGTTGTCCAACAAACTAGTGGGGAGATTGTTGTATCTCATACACTCTAGACAAGACCTCTCCTATGCAGTTGGCGCAGTTTCCAGATTCATGCAGGAGCCGTATGAGCTACATTGGAAGGATGCAAGGTGTATCCTTCGATGCGTACATGGAACCACCACCTTTGGAATTCATTATTTAACAAACTCTACATTAGATCTCATTAGGTTCACTGATTTTGACTGGGTTGGTGATAACACTGATTGCAAGTCCACATCTGCTTACTCACTCAGTCTTGGTTCCGGGCCCATATGTTGGTAGAGCAAGAAGAAAGCTGCCATTGCTCTATCTTCAGTCGAGGTAGAGTACAGATGGGTAGTTAACATAACCATTCAGGCTATGTGGCTACAAAATTTTCTCACTGAGTTGGGCATTCAATTTCATTGATCGATTGTCATCTGGTGTGACAACCAAAGCACTCTGAAGTTTTGCAGAGATCCAGTCCAGAGGCAGCAGGCGAAGCACATCGAGATCCACATGCACTATATCTATGACTTAGTACACGTGTAACACACCCATGGTAGGGCGTAAAAAATTTCTTCTTCTTAAATAATCAAATCCTCTATCCATGGTCTCTAATTTGGAAATCGAGGCCTAGCCCATTTTTCTTTGGCGACCATCGCATATGACCACAGACTATGACTGAATGCCAAGGCCATAGGTGCCTATTCCGACGCTTTGGAATTTTAGGCTTCGGGAGTTTTTGATTCATCACATGCCAATTCCTCTAAACTTCGAAGTGGCGGAGTCCCAAACTAGCGTGAAGGGATCAATGGTCCCTACTCTCTCTCAAGATCAATGACCCTCAAGATCTTCAAGCTTCTAGGCTTTGGTGGAATTTGAAGCAGCTCCTCGCAAATCCTCTGGAGTACTAATCCTATGAAGTGCACCATTCAACACCGTGTGTCTTTGGGGATTTTGACGGCCCTGATTCACTTCGGGACTTCAAAATTTGGAAGTTCTGAACACGCACATAACCTTTTCTCCTGAAGTACTTCGTACCTGGAGTTCCAAATCAAGAGCCACAAGTCCGTTTTAAATCAACGACTCAGGTTCATTTCATAAATTTGACATTCGAGAGTTCCGAGCGTTCCAACACTCTATTCTCCCAAAGTACTTTCTTTTGGAGTCAAGGATTGTTCGCCATGCATCCCTAGTGATTAGTAGTTAAGATATTTTTCGGGCTTCAACGTTCAGAGGTTTCGAGTCTTACAACTCTTTTTCCTCCGAATTGGTATCTTCTGGAATGGAAGATCTACTGACACATGTCCTCGGCTGACAGACGACTCAGATGGGCTCTGGCTTTCCAGCCTTGGGGAGTTTCAACCTTTCCCCACTCGCTTTGTCCCGGAGTTCTTACACCCAAAGTCAATGGATTTCCACCACATGTCCCTATCCTTAGATCGATGGTACAGACATACTCCGTTACTCCATGGATTTCCAAAGGAGCTCACGACTATCCGCCTGACAAATTTTCTAGGTCTAATGATCATGATCCAGCCAATACTGATTTGTTCGCCGATCGACGGTTGATAGTGATTGCGGGGCCCCAACGTGCTCATGCTTTATCAGTGAGCTCAATCTCCACAATCTGAAAATTACTCGTCCAACTCGGTCGAATCGTGGTCATTGATCCTCCAGCCCAACGAGATCAATGACGTCGGTGAATTGTGGGGCGTGAACTATCACGTCCGCTAATTTGACCACTACGCTCCGCAATGGTTCCGCACCATTGATCTCTATTCACAGATTGACAATTCATAGTGATTGCAGTATCCAATCTTCACGATTTGGGAAGTGCTCACCCAACTCTATCTAATCCTGGTCGTTGATCTTCCATTCCAAACGAGATCAACGATGTTGGTTGATTGCAGGCCATGAACTAGCATGTCTGCTAATTCTACTTTCGTGCTCCGCAATGATTCCCCACCATCTATTTAATCAAGCGACTGGTGTTTGACTCGTTAATTCCAGTGGGGCTTTTAATCGATCTGACGACTGGAATAACTTCTCCTCCTGATGAATGCCTCATATCCATCTCCGCTATCAGGTTATTAAGTCATGTATGGTCCGTGTTACTCCGATAGTTCAGGTAAATTTGATTATCGTGAAATTTGACACCTCAGAGCTTCAAACTCCCGATGTTCTGAAACCTTCATGAGCTAACCCCTTTTAGTGCAAGGTTCCTAGACCCGGTCACTTGGACCTTCAAATGACTCTTGGGCTATGAACTCTATTCTTAGCTAGTTTTTGGTTAAGGACTCGGGCGTGAGTCCAAAATATCTTAGACTAATGGTCTGAAGGAAACGCCTCCCTAACACACATAAATTTAAGCTCTGAAACTGGGCAAGGTAAACTCGCGATATTACCGAGTCAATAGCAATGACAAGAGGCTTGCTCCGATTCTGGGACTGTGATATAATTTTCTTGGAGAGAAACGCCTTTGAGGGTTTAAACTGGAGCATATTGGAAAATCAAGCTGAAGAATAAGTTCTCAAGGGAACGAACACATACTCATAACTTAATCATCTCAATGCAGAAAACATTTATAGACACATAAATATACACATGCATCCATTATTTCCAATTCAGAGTACAAGACATGAAAACACTTATCAAAACCATAAGGCATGATGCGACTGCTGAAAGGGGTGCTCGTTTCCACACAACCATAGGCTCAATCACTCCTAATGTATTTACCACTAGCCACCCCCGATATTAGACCACAATGCTTAGAGATTCAATCTCTTTCTTCCAGCTCAACGAAAGTGAGGAACGAAGGTTACTCTCCTTCTCCCAATACAGAAATAGATAGGGATGAAGGTTACTCTCCTTCTCCTGGCTCAGTCTCTATTTTCTGGGATCAGAACTCACTCCATTTTTTTCTTAGTCCTTCCTCGGACCCGAGAGCTCCGACTCTCGTCTCTGCACTCTTCGTAGGTCTTCCTCTACCCACCACCACTTCCTTTATTTCCTTCCTCAACAAGATTGCATGTGGATCAAATTCCCAGTCTGTGGTCAGGTCTGGAAGCCTTAAAGATGGACAGTATGCCCCATCCCCTCATTAAATTTCGAGGAGGTCTTCCCACCTACGAGCCTCACTGTAATTCATTCCTRGGTTAGAGGGTTGTTCTGATCTTGAGCAATTAAATCCAGTAAGGTACTGGTTCGGTGGAGGTTAACGCAACCATTCCAGGTCCCCTCCACCACCTTTTCATAGAATTCATGGTCTCTCTTAGCACATCCCCTTTCCAATAGTCATGCAACATGTATCCATTTTCTATTAAAATAACATAATTTACATTCATCAACGTTTTATACAAAGGTCCATCAAATCAAACATTCACACCTTTGAGTTTGCCATAGTTCCTTGGCCAATATAGTTATATTTACAAACTGGGGGAAACAGGGTGTTACAACACGAGGGGATCATCTACCTACAATTTTTTCCTTCAACAGAACATACRACATACATCTTCACCAAGACCTTCATTGAGMAGGAGTTCCATTCTCTGCGAAGTCATCTTGGAGTGAAGGACACAATTGCCTAGCAACTGTAGTTCTTCTTTTTACATACATTTTACCTTGAGGGGGGTTTTTTCCCATGAGGTTTTCTCTCTTTCCTCACTTTAKTTAAGTGTATCTTTTGTACTTGGGTACCTAACATGGCCTTGTTTCTGGGACCGATTCTTTATTTTCACCAAAGTGATGTTCAGGGGGGGTGTTGGAGTTACTTCACACACACCTAGGATTTATTTTTCCTAAGTTTTTTCCTTGTTTATTATTCATAATTAGTCATTATCCAGTCTCCTATATTTTAGGGGAGAATATTCTCTTTTAGTTGACACTTTAGTTTGACTAGTTGAGTTGAGTGTAGATGTTGCATTGGTTTTGTCACCATGCAACATTGGGATCATCACCATGCTAATGCGCACTTGCCTTGGGATCATCACCAGACTAATGCATCACCCTTTATTCTCTGATCTACTCCTCACTACACTATGTTAAGTCAGTCAACTGAAGACCGATTCACTAGTTAACTCAGCTAGGTGGCATTTCAATCTCGTAACTGCCTGAGAGACTAGACTAGGTGGCAGTTCACTCCTGTTACTATTGGTGTGTGTCGAGATCACTCTAGACCACCACTATGGCACATTGGTTCTCCTCCAGTGTGCATTCATTGAGTTATAAATAATAAATAATGTGTAAATTATTCATTATTTACAACGGTTAATGAGAATTCTGCCATTCTTTCTCTCTTTCTTCTTCTTTCTCAATTTCTCTCTACAAATGTGTGTAGTATTTTCTAGCTAGATCTATTCTGTGCAGGTTTAACACATTTACACCTTACTCTTTTAATACTAAATATCCCCAAACTATGTGATTTCAACATGAAAATAATGTAACATGTTACACGTGTTCGTAATGAGGTAGCTTAGTGACCAATATTAGGCATATTTACGCAATTAGATCTCATAGGAGGGAGGATACATGAGATAGATTTTAACGGACCTTTGGGACATCTCACTACATATTGCCCCATAGTTATAATTGTCTCTCGCACCTTCACTCAATTATGCTGGGGAGCTCATCTCCCCCTGTTGTTAGTTGTTTGGAAGCCGCCCATCCATAGTCTAGGTTTTGTTTGAGTGCTTTTAGTTGATCTTATAGGCTAGCGTATTTTTCTTTTTATAGGATGAAACTGTTTGAATTAGTCCTTCTTCAATTTTTATATAGACTTGAAAACTACTTATGCACCACATGAGCACATAGTTTGTGTTTGATTAGTATTTTTTTAATTCATCTCTTCTTTTCTTTAGCCTTTTGATTAAATTTTTTCTTAGAGAGATACTTTCCTTAGGACACCATAGCTCCGATAGGAGACAACCTCGTAGGCTGTAAGGTCTTCAACCCGAGTTCCCCATCAGACAAATTATCCTCTTTTCTTGACAAAACAGGGTCCCTCACCGTAACCCACCCTTAGGTTCTATCTCATATGATTTAAAATCCCCCTCCCCCTCAAGGGGTACTGGTAAATCCAATTTTGGGCCCACATCCCCCCTATTAGGTCCTTCACCCCCTTCTAACCCAAGTTGTTAGGATACTTAGACACTTATGATTTAGTTAATATCTACTTGGTCTAATACGTCGTTAGGTAAAAGTGTGTTTCTTTAGCATGCATTTGTAGTTAGGAAATTTGACAGTCATGATATGTTCCTGACATAGAGTGATCTGACAGTTCATGTTCTCCTCGATCTTAGCAACTACATTGATCTGTGGCTTAACACCCGATTGGTCCATGATATTTATTTAAAGAGCATGGAGGGTAATTTTATCAATGATTGATTGTGAGAAACTCTCTTGTAAAATTTCTCTGTAATATTTTTCTTTTATATTAATAAATTGCTCCAAGTGGCCGCGTTGGCTGGGGCCGTGGATGTTTCCCCGTAGGGGTTTTACCACGTCAAAACATCGGTGTATTGATCTTTGATATGGTTGTTTGAGTGGTTATTGAAGTTTTCCATCCTCTGTTTAAATACCTATGTTTTCTAACATGGTATCAGGGCCCATTTGAAGACTTGCTCCCACTGTAGATCGAGATCGTGAAGCCGAGTTTCCTCATATCTAGTTTCTGCCATTTACATACATTTCTAGGCTGAGAGGACTATTCCATTGCGTTCATAGTATTTTTTTAGGTTAGGAACGCTTTTCGTTTCACTCAAAAAGGTTTTTGTTTTCCCAAGATACGACCATTCAAATCAGATCTGAAGGTATAAAGCTTGAATAAGCCCTTTTTAAATTTTTGCAGAGTATTATTTCGGTTTTCTATTTTTCGTTTTTGGGTTGCTACTCTTTTGGATATGTGTATGCTATTTTCCCCACTCCCTGTGCGATCTCGACAAATTAGAAACAAATCAGAAAAGGTGCATTTTTATGGGTAAACTAATCGAGATCCAACCCTTTTTGTCATCAAGAAGTGAAAATTTTCCGTTATGTGAAAATATTTTTTTTCGCACTCTCTCCAAGGCCATCTTCCACAAAAAAAACAAACACAACTTATTTTTACAAAAGTGGGTCACTTCATAAAGAAAATTATTTGTAAAAGTGAGGTTAATTGGAGGGGTATCACCACATGGACCAACTTCTACTTGCCACGTGACTCTTTGGTTACCGTTTATGTTTTTTTAAAAAGGGCATAACTTTCACATTCAAAGTTCGTTTTCAGTGCCATTTTTTTTAAAACCGCCTAATTTTTCAACATATTTCCATCCAAATCATTAGTTTCATTTTTTGAATCCATATTATCTACATTTTTAATATGGCTTCTTCCAGTGATCTTTTTCTTAGAAGCACCAACTACTTCCAATGGAAATCCCATATGGTGGATTTATTAAGAAGTAAAGGTTTGTACTGGATTACCTTGGGAAAGGAAAAAGAACCCATTGATGATGAAAATAAAGTCAAATGGGTTAATAGGAATGACAAAGCATGTGGACTGATCAAAATGTCCATCTCTCATGATTTATGGTTCCACCTTCAAGAAATTGATGACCCTGATAGCTTGAGAAAAGCTTGAATCTGTGTTTGGTAAACACAATATTATTCGAACACATAAGTTAAAAGATCATTAGAAAATCAGATATTGACTTGAAGTCCAAATGATTTTTCTTGCATTAAAGTATATCTATCAAAGTTTAAAACACTTAGAATTTTATGTGAAGAGTGTAACATAAAGCTGGAGGACGAGCGTTGCATATATATTATTCTTTCTAAGCTAGGTAGTGCATATTCTATATTTGTATCTACCTTTTATTCCATGAGAGAGGCTCTAGATAAAGCTTATAAAAAACTTACTCTTGAGTCCTTTTGTGATGATTTTATTAGAGAGTAAGATAAGCTTGTACAACTTGGAGTGATCATCACTGCAGGTACCTCCAACAAAGCCTTCGTAGCCCAATAGAAATATAAACTAAAGAATACTGAGAAGCAACATCCTCGCCACAACAACAAGCAAAACAAGGGTCCCAAATCCACTCAAATAACTTCAGCTCCTAATGGTGACAAAGGAGAAAAATCTAAAGATAAGAAGACCGACAGACATTGCAACTTTTGTGGGAAAGATGGTCACGATGAGTCCAAATGTTTAAGAACATAGAAACTTTAAAAGCAACGATGAAGAAGAACAACATCAATATTGATTCTAATTCTTCTTCTTCTCATGGACATGCACTTTCTACTTCTGGTTTCTCCTTCAATGCAACTTCTACTTCTTCTTTTGATGAGTAGCTTATTGACTTTGGAGCATCTTATCATATGGCTAAGGAGAAAGCCATATTTTCAACTCTAAATGAATGTAACACAAAAAAATATTTGTTGGTGATGATATATCTCTTAGTGTTGTAGGATCTGGAACAATTCAGGTAGATAATGGTCATTTCAATGATGTATTATGTATTCCAAGTCTTTCCTATAACCTTATATCAATATATCAAATCACTCATTCAGGTGAAGGTAAAACTGTAGAGTTTTCACCTTACCAAGTTGTAATCGAGGATCTAAATGATCCTCAACATGTTCTTGCAACTGGAATTATTGATGATATTACCAGGTTGTACAAGTTTGACAACTTTGGTTCATCATCTTTTCCATCAGTGTTTGTTGCTCATAGCGATGACTTGAGAAAATTTTGGCATGAGCGGTTTAGTCATCTAGACTATCGCCCATTTCAAAAAATATGTAATGGCGACTGGTCTTCCTCTTGTTTCATGCAGAGATGGTGTTTGTGTCGGTTGTGTTCACGAAAAACATCATTAGGACAATTTTGACAAACATGCCTCTTGGCACGCCTCGA